>RDPX01000485.1:260034-321308 GCA_003991215.1 Morbakka virulenta | reverse complement strand
ACTAATGATCCTCTCATTCACTGGATTCCACTTGATTAGGCATTTCCTAGTCTCAGGGCTCAACATGATTCCTACGCCTCTATGATGTTGTTCATCTGATCCAGAATACAGTACGGACTCTCCAGTGTTGACCTTCACTTCTCCGAAACCAGCCCATCTTGCTTCGCTTATGCCTAGTATCTGTAGATGGTATTTCCTCATTTCCCTTGCTATTATTGCAGTTTTTCCGGTAGTGTACATGGTTCTTACATTCCAACATCCTACATGGATGTATCTTTTTGGTGTTAGAAGTGATCTCATGCATGTCGTTCTCAGGTTGGAGACTTCCCGTAGGCTTTCGCCTCCAGCCGTCATATGCTTGTCTTCCCATCTAAGGTCATTATCTTCAGGGATTTCACACGACATGGTTTTGAGACCATAGGTTTTCATATTGTTTGCTGTCCAAGTTTCCGTAATCGGTGGTTGTTTTATGGGAAGGGGTGATTGGTCCCTTGCCAAACCCTCCTCCTTTCTCATCCGGGCTTGGGACCGGCCATGGCGGAGTTACATCTTATATCTTACAGTCCATTATATTATTATTATTATTATTATCCTTTATCTAAACACAGCTTCTGCCTGGATGTTGAAACCAAAGTCTAGACATCAAGTAACTCCCAGTCACTTCAGGTGTCCAGTACTTTCCTGAGTATTCTTCCTGTACCGAGTAGACTTAGTTGTTGTAATTGTCCAATACTACAATTGATATCGATACTCTTTAACCATTCTCCAAGCTTTGCATTAACAGTGCCTAACACCCCAATAATAATTGCTATTATCTTTACGCTTTTACAATTCCAAATCTTCTTCAGTTCCCATTTCAAAGCTTGGTATCTCTCTAATTTGACTTCTTCAACTTCATTGATGTCCTTATCGAATGGGCAAGACACTTCTATTAGAAGGCACTCATTGCTTTTCTTGTCATGTACGGTAATATCTGGCTTATTGTGTTCCAGTTATTATCCGTTTGTATATTGAAGCCCCACAGTATTTTCACAAGATCATTTTCTGATACCTTCTCTGGGACATGGTCATAGAATTTTGTGGCTGCCTGTAGATCATATTTCTTACATAAATTCCAGTGAAAGATTTGCGCGACTTTATCATGTCTCCACTGCTTGTAATACTTCTGCGTAAGCTTCTCGCAACTTGATATTATATGAGCAACTGTTTTGTTCTATTTTCCACACATCCGGCATAGTGGACTGATGTTTTGACTTTGTTTATTAGCTTTCATGACATTGGTTGGAAGCGCTTGGTCTTGTGCAGCCATAACAGTGCCCTCTGTTTCTTTTTTCAACGTTCCTTGCCTCAGCCATGACCATGTCTCTTTACTGCCTTGTTCAGCTACTATCTTTGCAAACTGTCCATGCATTGGTTTCTGATGATATGACGCTTTTCTCTCTTGCTGCACATACTTCATTGTTACTATTTCATTTGCTTTCTTCAGTGTTCCTTTATCTATTACTGCTTGCAAAATATTTTCTCGAGAGTTACTTGCATAAGCAAACAGACTTCCACTTTCTACCTCAACGCAGTTCTGAACACTTATCAAACCTCTTCCCCCTTCTCGTCTTTTAAAATAGAGTCGACCAACATCTGCTCGAGGGTGTAATGTACTGTAAATCGTCAATAGCTTTCGGATTTTGGTATCCATCGTCCTTAATTCATCTACCGTCCATTTAACTATTCCAGCTGTATACCTTATCACATCAGCATCATCGATTCGCTTTGGGTATTGGCCATGGAGCGGTTTGCTTTTCCAATTAATATTAATGTTTCGTATTCCTTCATTTTTTGCCGTTTGCTTTACCATCTTAGCTTGCTTGGTGCAAGATATACTTTCACCACATACAACTTGGTCAACCTTAAGTTCTGCCATAAACTTTCTACCTTCGTTAGTAAAAGAGTGGGCTCTTTTCGTCTGTTTATGAGCAAGCACCAATTTTAGCATCCAATCTCAGGTTGATTCAAGATATTTACATCCTATTGTCATAGTTTTATAGCTCAGTTCCAATTGCATCATTCCTCTTCCTCCATCTTTCCTAGAGATATACAATCTATCCACATCAGCTTTCGGGTGATGCATTCGGTACATTGTCATAAACTTTCTTACTTTCGTATCCATTTTCCGGCTCTCGCTTGAAGATCAATTGATTACATTAAAGCTATTTGTAACGACTGGAAATGCTAGTGTATTTATTGCTTCTATTTTATTGTTAGAATTAAGCTCCGTTTTAAAAATACACCTAACCCTTCTGTAGAACTCTTTTTTAACTTTATCTTTCATACTGTTGTGCTGGATTCTGTCACTTTCATTAAAAACCAAGTATTTATATATTTCTCCAGGTTCAAGTTCTTTAATGGTTTCATGCTCGTCTAATTCTATGTCACTTGACTGTACTAGTTTTCCTTTCTAAAAGGATGCTTTAGCACATTTATCTAATCCGAATGACATATTAATGTCATTACTGAAAACTTAACAGTTTGCAACAGCCATTCAAGTCCGCTATCATTCTTCGCAAACAACTTTAGATCGTCCATGTGAAATAAGTGATCTAAAACTTTACCATTAACCTTGAATCCATAGCCCGTTGCATTAAGCAGCTTCAAAAGGGGGAAAAGGGCGCATAATTACCATTAATATTATTATTATTATTAATATTATTTTTATTAATATTATTTTTATTATTATTATTACTATTATAATTATTATTATTTTAGGTATAGAATAATGCAGAGTTTGTATCATTGTCAATTATATATTTTCACTTACCTACTCTACTCCCAGTCAGATCTTACACTAAATGGTTGCTTTAAAACTTATTTAAAGACTGTTCTCTTCAATTTAATTTCTATTGATTTCGAACAGTGAATCAATCAATCTTGGTACCGTGCAAGAATTTTGGCGTAGGTGGCAGCCATAACAACCTTCTCTTGGCGTTTCTTTAGACCCTGAGTGAGCACAGTGGGTCTCCACCCAATTGCACTTTCTAACCATGCCCAATACGTAGTGCTTTGTCTTCCCCTTGATCTTTTTCCTTCTGCACGGCCAGTAAATAAAACCTCTTCAAGCCTCTCCTTCCTTATCACATGCCCTACAAACCGAATCTGCCTCTTCACGATCATCTGTAATAAACACCTAGTAGTCCCTGCCTTGCGCATAACATCCACATTGGTTATCCTGTCTGTCCATGATACCCTCAACATTCTCCTCAGAAACCACATTTCCACTGCTCTAATCCTGTCTTCCAGACTTTTAGTAATAGTCCAACTCTCGCAACCAAATAGTGAATTTGATCACACGTAGCATTTAAGTAGCCTAATTCTAGTTTCGATTGTCACACTACTTGACCGTAGAAGCTTCTCCCACATTTTGGAGTCTGTTTTTGCAATGCCAATTCTTCTCTTTATTTCCACCTCTGATCTGGTGTCTGCTGAAACCAACTTACCCAAATAAACAAATTGTTCAACTTTCTCCAGTTCTTAGCCCTTAATCAATATCTTACATCTTGTCTCCTTTTTTTGAAAATATCATCACAAATGACTTCTTTCTGTTTATCTCCAAACCTTTCTTTTCACTTTTTCCTACCACTGTATCCACAATGTTTTCTAGTTTGTTTTCACTGTCTGCTATCAACTCTGTGTCATCTGCATGTCTGATGTTGTCAACATTTATTCCACCAATAGATATTCCGTTTATGTCCTCAATTTTTCGCATGATCATTTCCGTGTAAAGTGAGAACAGTTCAAGAAATAGTATACAACCCTGTCTCACTCCCCTCCTTATTTCGACATACTCACTAACTTTGCCATTGAGTCTCAAAGCTGCCTTTTGTTCCCAATACAAGTTTTGCAACTGCTCCATATGCTGTC
Source organism: Morbakka virulenta (assembly GCA_003991215.1). NCBI lineage: Eukaryota > Metazoa > Cnidaria > Cubozoa > Carybdeida > Carukiidae > Morbakka > Morbakka virulenta. The sequence goes on along the minus strand of RDPX01000485.1, from coordinate 317,396 downwards.
CATCCAGATCTAATGCTTCCAGGATTTCAAACAAAGACCCATGTCTAACACGATCAAAGGCTTTCACATAGTCAATAAAACAAACATGTACTTCTTTTTGCATACTAACTGCTTTCTCTGCTAATATTTTCAGTACAAAGATGGTATTTTGTGTGCCCTTATCGGTTTTGAAAACAATACTGTTCTTCTGCTACCTCTCCAACTGTTCGACCCCGCAGCCTGCCCAGAAAAACTCTAAGAATCAGCTTTGTCAGTTGGCTCATTAAGCTGATTGTTCTGAAAAACTCATATTTCGTAGACACCGTTTTCTTGGGCAGGGTAATAAAGATATATCTGCACATCATCTCTGAAAAATGACCTTCCTCATAGATTTTATTTGCTAATCTTGTTATTTGTTCAATTCCAAACTCTTCTAGTGCCAAGATTGTTTCTGCCACAATCCCAACTGGGCCTGCAGCTTTACCTCTTTATATGTTCTTTACAGCTTTTTCTATTTCCACTTTCAAAATCACGTTGCCTCCTTGTTTCTGGGAAATATTTATTTTTCCTCTGTTATCAGTAAACAACTCGTCTATATACTCTTTCCATCGATGTAACATTTCCTCTTGATTAACCAAAATACTTCCACCCTTTGCTTCAATGCAGCTGGGTGTAACACTCCTTTTACTTGATATTACTCGTCGCACCATGTCATGCAACTTCTGTGGGTTGGTCTTCTCCATTCCTTCTAGCTCTTCGCACTGTTTCATATATATATACACTCCTTTGCTTGCCGACATCTTATACGCACCTCCCTGTTTAATCTGTCATATTCTTCTGATCATTTCTTTACTTTATTTTCTATTGCCACAACAAACCATGGAGGAATCCTGAAGTTCTCTCTTTCTAGTCTTCTTATACTACCACTCTTTAAGAGTCGACTATTATCTCATCTTTGCAACTAAATCGTTACAAATCAATATAAAAAAAGAAAAATATACTTTTTTGTAATGAGCCCATACAATGTAAAGTACCAGTCACTGAGAATTTGATGTTTGTATAAAAGAAATGAAGCATAAAACTGAGTTTTAAACATCGTCACCTTCTCATGCCTGTACTTTAGCCAGTAAACAATGGAAAGATCAAGTTGTTATCAGAGACATTTACTTTTTGTATTCAAACAAACTACTTTAAGCTACTTAATACTCTGAGTTTATGATAGCATGTAGAAGCTGATCATACTAATTAAAATTTCTTTTACTAATTCATCTGTCAAAATACTGTTTTCTAAATGCAGAAGGTGGAACATATTCGAGACTATTGCAGGTGGGAAAAAACTTCTATCTGTTTCCATTCAAGACCTCTCTCAATGTTTTCTCATATTTTCAATATTTTTTTTAAAAAATGTAAAGGTGACCGACTGCAATGAAAAAATTGAAAAAGTTGTTATTTACAAAAGTAACAAGTACAGAGGGTATTTTTTTAAAAAAGATAGCATTTGGCACCTATGTATATTTTACACTTGTAAATTGTTATTACATTAATTGGCGTAAAGCCAATGTTAAGTCTACTTCTGGTGCTTTAAAAGGAATTTCTAGTGATAGATTTTGAACAAATCGCTTGGGTTTTTTTAACAGAAAGTTAAATTGAAACTGAATTAATATCCGGTAGTTTTAGTCAACAATCCAGTACTCCAATTGTTTTGTCTTCCTCTGCTCCTCTGTTCAGTCACTGGTGCTCTCATAGCTTTTTAAATTAAAATACATTCTTTCTTTTCAGTGTATGCTCAAACTACTTGGTTTTGTTTCTCTTGCCTAATTAATCCCACCTTCATTGACCATCCCTGTATTTAGTCAACTATTTACATCTTGTAATTCCCTGTCCCATTTTCTCTTCTTTTTCTATTGACAGTATTATGAAGCCATGAGGTAGGTCTGATCTAATTGAATATCTACATACTTTTATTTGCAGCTGCATAAATGGTTTTGAATCACAGCGACTCAGTTCAAGTTTTATGATCTCTTCTGGACATATACTTTGTTCTATAACAATTGATTTCAGGTAGCAGAATTTTCTTACTTTATTTACGGATATGGCAATTGCATTTCTTTCTCATTATAATGGTCCTCTTCTTTGGATACTGTAAGTGTTTCTTCCTTCTTGTTGTTTGTTTCTGTTCCATTTCTTTCCTATTCACGTTGTATTATTTTCAGTTTTTTCGTCTTTCATTGCTATCTGCTGTTTTTGGTCTGACTTATTTACAATTCTGATGTCGCCAGCATCTTTCTTGAGCTTCATCCATCTAATCTTGGGTGTCCTGATGATTGTCTTTTTGTTCTCATGAGTAGTATAGTAAATGATGGTTCTCACATGATTTTAACTAAAATATTTTTTTTCAAAAAAATTATTCATAACAATAATTCACTATGCTACATATATCTGTATTGGTTCCCACAAAAGCACAATTTATTTGTTTTATAATTTGTTTACGTAATATTGCTTTAAGTTTCTTATTATACATATAGGGCTTTAAAAATAGTTACCTTATGATTTTTTCACCTTATTGCTTCATTGTTGCATAGAGTTTTTTGCACAGGTGAGGTATATTTACACGTGTAACAAGGTGTGCCAATTGTGGGATTAAAGTACCATAATTTAATTGTAATAGAGCTATACTAAATGATATTTTTGCATTGTTACCACCAGTGATTCCAAATGTATTAAATATATAGAAATTACCTTGTTGAGAATTCCTTTTACTTTCATTATCACACCAAATAAAAACATGCTTAGGCTTCCTTATTGATGACGAAAGTGTGAAAACACCAGATTTTTGTTGCGATGTTAAAGACACAATTTTTCTCTTTCAAATTCCTAAATATATGGTTTAAGATACTTTTCCAAAAGCAATTTATTACCTTTAAAATTAAAACTCATTTTTGGAAACCAGAATTTGAATTTTTTTATTATAGATCTACTATTATTAGCGTCCGTCGAATCATTTCCAAAACTGACATTGCTATCATCTTCAAAAACAAAACTAAATCTATCTTTACCATTTGGGGAAATTTTATCTCTAAAACCTCCAAAAAACGAATTTCTATTGAGATATAGTAAAATATTAACAACAATGTTACACTTTTAATGTTCCTTGTTATATCAGGTACTTTTTCACTGTAACTAGACGTTTTTATCATCTTTTTATCAAAACTTATTAAAATCAGCAAAAGTTCCAGTAAAAATATCTAATTAATAATTAGTTTCAAATTGAATATTAGTTTTCAATCTACTTGGAATAAAACTAAAAGTGATTTCAGTTCAAGAATTACTATTTTTGATAATGTTTGTTGTATATAATCATTCATGTCTGTATGACTATAATTTCCATCATAAAATGTTATGGTTGACCAACTAGTTCCATAATGAGTATATTTTAGAATATTTCAGATCGAAAGTTGATTACAAAGTCATAATTTTTTAATTTGTCAATTCCATCTTGATTATTAATAAAAACTGAAAACTTCATATACTAGTATATTACATAACTTTTCTAATATAAGTATCATACTGACTTTTAGTGATGATATTAAGATGATCTAAAATTCCTGAAATTTTATTGTGCAATTAAACTGAACTTTTGCCTGCTACTTCAGAACTAGTAGTTAGAGTTAAACGTTTGATTATTTCTTTCTATGTAATAGATCTAATCTCCATATTATAGTATAGTTGTACCATTTATGCTTAGGCATTTCAGCTAGAGAATTCAGATCATTGAAAATTGTTTAGCTGCGGTTGTTTACATTTCTTTTTAGGATTAAACCTTTTATAAGCAACTCAAATGTTTCTTTGTCAACTTTGTTATCACAATATAGAACTTTTCCAATTTTGAATAATTAATTAACAGATTATCATAATTAACATTTTTATCAACTTTTGTTTGTATTTTAACTCCTTAACCAACAAAAGTTGAATAATCTTTACCTGATTCTTTTCTAAGGTCTTCTTCACACTTCCAAATTTTAAATCAAACAATTTCAAATATATCTGCCTAAAAACAACATCATTTTTAGAAGCCACAGCAACATCTTTATTATTTTTATTTTGTTTTCCACGATGAGACTTAAGTAATTCAACAATATTATTTCCCTTAGAGATCTTCGTAAATATTGTATGGAAACCATATTCTCTTAAAATTACCGTTCAGTGTTGTCTAAAATATATAATGGATCTTGTTTTGGTTCTTGTTTATCTACATTTTCTGGTTCTTGAGTTAGTTTAAGTGATTTAATTAATTCTTTTTATTATTATGTGGTTAATTAATCAACTGGCCTTGTTTTTACTCGATTGTTTATTAACATCATGTTAGGCATCTGTTCTTCTTCTTTTTCTTTCGGCTTCTCTCGTTAGAAGTCGCCACAGTAGATCAATGCTCGCCACCTCTGTCTGTCAGAGGTATCCTCGGTTGATGCACCTGCCACTCTCATGTCTTCGTTCACCGAATCAGAGAACCTCCTCTTTGGCCTTCCTCTCTTCCTCTTTCCGGGTGGGGCCATTTCCATCACTTTTCTTCCAACATAACTCTCATCTTTTCTCATCACATGGCCGAACCACCTCAACCTTGATTCTTGATTCCTTGATTCTTGATTTGATGTTAGGCATCTGTTATTGGTTTATATTTCATTTCGTTTCATGATATAAATCCATTTCACCAGCTTCATACTTCTTAATTTTATTTCTAATAGCTCTCTTCATATCATCACTTTTAATAGATGATTCTGTAAGAAATTTAACAATTTTTTGTTAAGATAAATGTTATTCAGCACAATTTGATGTTTTCATGTGTGCTTATCATACTAATATAAATTAGGTGTGACAAATAAGCGTTGATTTAACTCTTATTTAGTAAGATAAATGTTACTTAACACTTAATCAACATACTGGCATATCAGGGCCGGCGAATCAGGGGGCGGGGGCATAGCCCACCTTTTTTTCTGAGTAATGATTTTTTTAAGCCAAGAAAATGCAAATAATAAAGATAACTTTTTCTTGCTTTCGCTGCGCTAAAACATTCCTTTTGTCATTAATTATTATACGTCTGGAAAATAGCACGTTGGTCTGGTGTTTCGTATGACATGCTACTCACAAAATGCTCGCCTTTTTAATCATCGCGCCTGTTCTATTGTAACCAGGAAACCTGTTCTTATCCTCCTCCAGCGTTCGCTTATTACCCTGCAGAAACAAGGGTATCCCGATACCCGATTTCCAAATCCAGTGAAGGTTTTTTCGTGTATGGCGACTGTCGCGACTCATTTTATCACGTGATGTCCCAATATTGAATTTCTTTGAACACTCAACTGAGGTCAGACACTCCACGTTTTCCTCGAGTGAAATCTTACTCATATCGCAAAAAATGTAAAATGACGTAACTTTATTCTGTTTTGTTTTTTTCTTTCAAGTTATTCAGTTTCATGTGAAACTGAATAACTTGATTGAAAGAAAAAACCAAAACAGAATAAAGTTACCTCATTGTCATATCATTTATACAAATAAACAAATAAAACCAGTTTACGCCTGTGGTGACATTTGCTTTTCTTGCAGGGAGGAGTGTCCTTTGTTATGAAGATTTGGAACGTACGTCATTCAATTTCCTGGGGAAAAAATTATATAGCTGCAGGAGTGGTTTAATCGTCAGAATGGAAGAAGAAATCAGGGAAGCAAGTATTTTGACGTTCAGTGTAAGTATATGACCTTCCCACGGAGGGTCCTGTGGGGGCGATCCGTATGTCTTGCATTTTATGGTGTCTTGCGTGCTTTCTGTCCCACTTTTTCCTGATCTGTTACTTCCTTTCGGGTCTTTCACAGGTGGATATCTGTGAAAGACAAAAATGGGCCCACTGTTTACCAGGACTTCCGTCAATGAAAGACCCAGTACAGGTATATGATGCAAAAACAAATCCAATCTTTTTTTAAGCCAACAGAAGCCTCTGATTCGGTTGCGAAGAAACCAGGGAATGTAAATAATGACGTTGAAGGCAGAGTGGACGAAAATAACACAACTGTATGTCATGTAAATAGACATGACACTGAAGTAAGTGATGCGCAGTTTCGCCCAGGAAAGTCTTTTGAATTTCCGAAGTCAATTTTTGGAAAACGCGAACGTCGGTGTCAACACCAGTGGTTTAATGACTATAAATGGTTGCATTACGATATAGACAAAGACAGCGTCTTATGTTTCTGTTGTTCAACTCACCATTCCAAGATAGTCGCAGAGTAAACAAAAGATTTAGCTTATATATCAATGGGGTTCAGGAACTGGAAAAAAGCCCCAAAGTGTTTCCAAGAACATGTGCAAAGTAAGTGCCACAATACTGCTTTAACTTACGAAACTGTTGTACCTGAATGTGGCGATCACGAAAGAAATGTTTAGTACCGAGATCATTAAAAAGAGGGAAAGAGACCGCCAGTATTTGACTATTGTAACGGAATCGTTACAGTATTTAGCTCGACAGGGTATAGCACTTCGTGGTGACGATGATATAGAAAATAATTTTACCCAATTGTTGATTTTACGTAGTAAAGATCATCCGTGGATTAAGGATATATTGTTTAATCGAGATGGAGCGAAAAAATATGTACATCACGATTATCAGGATGAGCTGTTAAACATCATGGCCAATCAATGTTTACGGCACAAAATTTATGACATCAGTAACACCAAAATGTTTGTTTCTATGTGCGATGAGTACACTGACATTGCAAATAAACAGCAGCTTTATTTGTCTGTACGCTGGGTGGATCAGGACCTCAACCCATGCGAGGACTTCTTGGGCTTTTATGAATTGCCTAACATTAAGAGTCAGATTATTGTATAAGCTATTACAGACGCTTTTATCAGGTTCAATCTTCCGATATCTGATCTTCGTGGTCAAACATACGATGGAGCCAGCAACATGTTGGGAAAAAAGAGCGGCGTTGCTGCTCAGTTAAAGTTGATCCAGCCGAAAGCTGTTGAAAACCACTGCCACGGCCATTCTCTTAGTCTTTCCGTGAACGATACCACAAGGTCGTCTGGGATCCTAGGCGATGTGATGGGCACAGTTGCTGAGATTACCATTTTAGTGGAATACTCTCCAAAAAGGGAGCAACTTCTTGGAAGTATCAAAGAAAACATTGAAGTAGAAAATGATGACTTCGAATTTGTAGAACACATTGAGTCTTTATCAAAGTTATCTTTCACACGCTGGACTGTAAAGGCAACATCAATGAAAAAAGTTATTTCTAACTACTATCCACTTTACCAACTCTGGAAAGTGTGCTTAAGTGAAAGTTTCGACCAGGAGACTCGATCTCGCATTATTGGGTGTCAAAACCAAATGACTGAATTTCAGTTTTTCTATGGCCTAAATTAAGCATACACAGTTTACGCACTGACTGACAATCTTTCAAAAACTTTGCAAAAAGAAAGCGTGTCTGCAGTCGAAAGAAAGTCAATTGCAATGAGAACCGTCGAGACATTCGAAAAAATGAGAGATGAAGCCTCAGCTTGCCTTTTTTTCAATACCGTAAGCAAAAAAGCATCAATGTTTGACTTCGTTGCAGACCCAGTCCTTCCAAGAAAAAGAGAAAACCCTAATTAAAAAACAATGGCAAGTCTTTTTCGAGGAGAAGGATATTCGGAAGGCGGCCAACCGCACCATCCTTTAACGGTGAGGGACCATTACCGTGGAATTTATTATGAAGTATTAGACTTCATGATTTGTTCATTAAAAGAAAGGTACAATCAGGTAAGTTTTCTAATTTTCAATAGTATCGAATCCCTTCTATTAGAAACTGTTAACACTCCAGACCAAACAAAATCAGTCAGCAACACGAATAGTCAAAATTTAAGGTTTATGGTGATGAAATCGACCTGATCTCATTTAAAGTAGGATCCAAAACTGTTAATATACTATGATAACATTTATATGTACAGAACAAACAGTCATCAATATAAAATACAAGACCTAATAGCACTAATGAATAACATCTCAGAGAAGTTGGTAATCATGTTTTAGAAATTAAAAGCTCTGATGAAATAATGAATACTGATGAATATTCTAATGATACAGTAATCACCGTCTAATAACCCACCGCCTAATAGCACACTTCGCCTAATGGCCTGTTGGACTCCTTGCAACGTGCGTAAATGTATTATAGTAAATATCAATGATTCTGGAATGTTTCCTTCTTTTTAATGTTCAATGAATCCAGTCGTAGATTTAATTACGTTTAATAGCCCGCTCCTGTTAATAGCCCGTTTCAGCCGCCAACCGAGATGCGGGCCATTGGGTGGAGACTACTGTAATAGAAAACTTGTAACGTTTGATGATCCCATCAATCCTTCAGAAAAAGTAAGGAATACAATATGTAATCACTTTACTGGTGGTAGACATCATTTTATCAGTCCAATCTATTTATTACAAAGCTATTATCGTGTACCACAAATACTAAGATTGAATTGCTCAAATATGTCTCTATTTTCCAATTTCTAAAGATCATTGTAATTCAATTGCTAAAGAGTAAATGATTGATTCAAAATTATTTGATAAATTAGAAGCGTCTGGGTTTTTGTTTCTTAATAAAGAAAAGAAGATCTGTAAGAAAATTTACGGTGAAACAATCTAACTCTATTTTATATGACAACTTATTGTGATAAGTGTAAAAAGCAAACAGAGGATTTAAATAAACATTACAATACCGCAAAAAATGGAAACAAAATGCAGAGATCTAATCGTCAAGTTTGTGGATCTGTGAAAAGTACATTTATTAAACAGGATAAAATAGGTGCTGCAATTGATATTCAAAAGCATTTATCAAAATTAGGTGAATTACGCATGCCCACACCTACTCTAAAAAATACGATTTTTGCGGACTTGAAAATTTAAATTTCAAATAAAACGTTTTTGAAAAAAAAGGTTTGTAAAAATTATGTCAGAATCATCATTTATTATACTACTGCCATGTTGCCTTTTATATTTTTGCATCTCTGCTGTGTCCTCCTGCCTTTTCCTTCTGTATATGTCTATTTTAGCCTTTTTTCTTATAAGCTCTGCAGGAGTCATCACCAGGAGTTTTAATTTTAGGTTTTTTGCTCCATGTTTTGTTCTACATTTCTTCTTTGCTTCTGTACACATAACTACCTTCATTTGTGTTCACTACTTGTTTCACTTTAATCGATGTGTTGTTTCGTTTTCAATCTTTGATTGAAGTTCCGGGTCTTATTGACTTCTTTCTATAAATCAAGCTCTAAAATGTAGTCTTAGGATCGTCATCTTATTTGCTTCTTTTGTGGTCTTAAGCATCTGGGGTCCATTACGAACAATCGATGTTGAGAAACGAAAGTCTCTTCTCAAATGCGATTTCCTTTAGTAATTTCGGTAACAATTTATTATCTCCACAATTTTATACTTAATTATAAGTTGATTTTTCCTATTATTAACAAGAAGGTTTAATGCTGTATCTGGATTGTTTCTCAGAATTTCCTTTTCTATGTCAAGTACGCCCATAATAACGAATATCGCTATCTCTAATTGTATGACCACTAAGGTCATTACTAAAAATGGTGTTGTCAATTTCTGCTGGGTCTTATATTTCATCTTCCATTTTTCAGGACCCCTTACCTTTTCTCTCCTTCCCAGCGTATCTGCAGTGCATATTGTTTAACAGAGTTCAACATTCTTTCATCTCCCATTAATCTGATTACAATAAGCGTTAATTTTACTTTATTTACTTTGATGACGTGTTCCTCTTTAAAAAATCTTGAGCCCTACTCTGTTCTAAATTTCAAGATTTTCATAGCAAAGCTTGATAGTTGGGATTAACTCTAACTATCTGAAAAGTGCTTTTATGGGTGTGCGTCTCCAATGGCCTTAAACAATCAAACACATTCTCGATCTTGACGAACAAGACACTATACTGAGAGAAAAAAATATGCAGGAGGGTAACTGATGCCATAAAGCCAGTTCCTGAAAAGTTTTTCTGTGGGCAAACAAAGACTATGATTTCAAGCTTCCACTGCAGTGCAGCCATATCCAATTTTGGGAAAAGATTCAAGAGTAAATCTTAAATAGAAGTCTGGAGAGGGAGGTCCTACGACAGTTATCAATTGTATTTAATCTTGTTCTGGCATCTATGATTGGATTGGAACCATGTGTGCTGCCTTTTTCCTTCCATTGCACTTTTTACTTGTTCAACATTCCTTTCCAGTCTTTGCTCACAGAGAATTCATTTAAATTACGCTTTGTAGTGTCCTCAAATCACGAGAATTTGCAGACTTTAGTGTGGACAAGAACATCTTAGTGTTGATGGAATAACCTAAGTGCTTTTAAGATCTGGAAAGCTGTACTAACGAGAGCTAATTATCCTGATGGGGCCTTGAATTCCCGGACAATCTGAAAAAGAAAATCCAAAAGAGGATAGTGAAACTAACCTTTATAACATATGGCTAGTCGAAGTCACATTGGTAGATCTTTAAAAAATTGGAACCTTAGCTTTGCGAACTTTGCAAAAGGTGCAGTACTCAGACTAAAAGATAACTGGAGGACAACTACAGAATTGCTGATTGAGTGTTGCAGCTTCTCATTAGCTAGTAGGAGATAGAACAGCATAAATAATGGAATTAAGATTCAACCTGGTGCTATCTACTAGTCTAATATTTGATTATGTAAATTTCGGTGCTGAATCTTATGACAAAGCTACCTCCAGCCATCGGAGGTGGCAACCTCTGAAAACATAAAAGGGAGCACTGGTTAATGTCTCAATGTATAAATTTATTTCAGACACCTGAGTTGTCGCAAACTCAACTTGCAGCCATCTAATAGAGAAATAACTAAATTTATGACAATTAAAAAAAAGCAAAGAGTTAATGGAATTGCGAAAAAAAACCAGAAAACTTTATAAAGTTAATCCAAGAAATTGGAGTTTACCTTAGACTTCAATTCAAACAGCAAAGTAAAACACTTAAAAGACAGAAAGTACCTTATTGTTTGAAAGGAAAAACTACCTTGGTAGATACACTTATTCCAACCACGTTTCATTTTCTTATATTACGACCAAAAATACCTTGATATCTTTGGAAAATGAAATTCACGAACAAGAGCTGAGTTTTAATTAAAACCGTCCTTTCTTTCTTTTCTTCTAAAACCCGACACACTTGGGTTTCAAAGTTGTTGTTTTGAAGGACTTTTTAAAAAATGAGAAAAATAACAATTCTTGTGTTTACTTCTTCACCATCTTCATGTTTTTATTGTCTTTTTATCGTGATAAAATCTGTTTAGTATTATCCCTAATCTGTTGCTCGCGTTCTCTGAAATACATTAATAAATGTGGCACCTGTTATTTGATATTTGATGCATATTTTAACCATCTATAATTTTTTGTGACTCTTATTTACAAAAAAAAAAGAGTTGGAAAAGCTAGGGATTTGCATTAATTTCCCAGAGTGTTTATGTTATTTTTCCTTACGCAGTGGCTCTACTCTCTTGCAGGCCTGATTCCATGCCAAGTGAAACATCGTGCCATCCAACTCAGGATCCGTCTGTTAGATTATGTAATCGTCTTTTCACAAAACAAAAATACACGATCTCCTTACTATACCGTGACAAACAGATGTCAGAAATGTTTATGACAGAACTAAATTGATGTACATATCTGCTGCTAATGCAAAACCCAATAAATTCGAGTTTAAATTCTTCAACATATTTGAGATATTTTCTATCTCAGACAGTTCCCTTCCATTGATTACCTACTTCAGTTCATAAAAATACTTAATTCGTTAAAGTTAGAGTTATGTTTTCCAGGTAAGGACACAAGAGCGACCCCCACCTTCCCATTGGCCAGTACATTTGACATCCAGTGTTCCAAACATGATTTGGTAATTTAAAAGGCCTGCCAGTAAACATTTTACCCAGGAAGCTGTATGCAGGTAATAAGCTAATGGAGCTTTTTTCCAGATTCTATGCCTGCAAGTTATGACCCCCTAACGTTAATATACATTTTTTAAAAACGTGAAGATAATTTTTAAAAAGCCTCCCCCCCCCCCCTTTCTCAACAGATTATTTTAAAAGCTATTGAATTTATATCCTAAGAAATATCTAACACCGACGCATTGAGACCTGGAACTGTTTCTTTCTTTGCATATTATTGTATGATGGACGCCCCTATAATAAGAGATAAGTTAATTTTTTACTTGTAGTTGGCTCCAGTTTAGGCAGAATTTAGAATGGGGAAGGGGAATTCTGGAAGTAATCTTCCTTCTTACATTTTTGTGGTTTATATTTTTTAGCCAAGTTACTTTTTAAGTGAGAAACTATTCAGTATTATCCAGGGTTCAAATTCCACGTTATGCACATTTGAATTTTTTGGCATTTTAGACAAATCCACAGTTTTATTGCCAGTGGAAAGTAAACAAGGACTTTAGGATGCGAATAGTAACCTCAAGTAGGCTATCGGTCTCAGACTTGCTTCTAAAGCACACCACAATACATGCAACTTAAGACTCTTCTGCATATTTCTGTTTACTATTTCAAACGTTTCTTCCTACTGACTAATTACTTTAGTTCATATAAAATACCCAAATCACAATCTGTAAATTCAATTTCTGACTTTGAGTGTTGTTATAATTTAGACAGAGTGGGCCGTGGGTGAGGGGTCATTTGTGTGTTTGATCCTTATTTTACTTGTTTTGCTTTGTAATTTTGAGATACTTGTTAGTAAGAAACTATTCAGTATTAGTCGGGTTCAATGTCAACATTTTATCCAATATGAATCTTTTAGCATTTAAAAAGTTATATGCAACTTTATATTGAGTAGTATTGAAAAGCAAATTCCATCCACGATGGAGGAACTTCAATATCGTTTTGGAAACCAAAACTGATTTCTCTATTTGGAACGTATCTATTGAAAAGAAGCATGTCAGATACATGAAAGAGATCATGTATCTGACATGATGTTATTATATTATATTTTCTGGCTAAGTGCGTCAACGGATCGAAGATGTCAAATGTACAATTACTTCAAAAATGTATTCTTACCGTACACAAAATTTGTTTCTCGACGAAAACAGATGACACTCACTGAAAATTTCTCTCCTGAATTCAACTGAAGGTTGAGTTGTTGTGTCTACAGAGTAGTTTATTGAGTTTCCTGAGCAGCTGTGCAGCAGTAGTTCTTTGCACTGACGTTCTGATAGGTCTTTCGAATAACGTCTGACGATCTCATCCGCCAAAATTGCCAATGCTGAAGGCCAGCCTTGAATTGGTTACCAGTTGTACATTGAATTCGCATTAATGTTGGACAGTTTTGATTGCTTTAAATCTCAAAAATGTAACAAATAGTCGGACTAAGAAGAGCTCGAAATATCACCAATTTCCTCTAAATATTTCGATTTTATGAACAAAAAGAAATTCTATGTGCCATGATATGATTTGTTGGTGCTATTTTTTAAAGTCCGCAAAATATTATTTACCACTGGAATAGCCCAATGGAGCCTATAGGAGGTACATTAATCGCTAAGGCCCATGCACAATTTTTGAAAAGTGATCCCTTTTGTGATAAATATTGCTGGACGAAAAGTAGGATCGCTTTAACTTTAATCTTAAAAAACCGATAGTCGTATTTTCAACCAAAAGAACCGGAATCCTACACAAGAAACACACACCTGGATCGTGACTGCTTGTGAAAGCGTGGATCAGTTTTAAAACTTCAATTACATAAGTTATTGTTGCTTCACAAACAAATCAGGTGCAAGAAACCTAGTTGCAGCAAGAGGCTTCACAAATACTGACCAAGAAAAAAAATTTTCAAGCTCTTAGACAATTGTACGTACCCTTTTCAGGGGTAATATTTTAGGCGCACTTTAATGTTTGACAAAATAAATCTCAATTGGACCACCGTCCAACCATCACAATGGGCTTTCTTCAGCATTGGCAACTAGTTGATGTATTCACTTTATTTTCCTAAGTATTTTATCATTGTCATGGATGACATAGAAAAAATAAATTTCGGAGAAATGTCGGTAAAAATCAGAACCAATAGTATTTTTCTTTTGACTGTGTTGAAAGAGTTTATCATTCGAACAGCAAACCTGGTACCTTAAAAGAGAAGGGTCTTGACAACAATGGGAAGGAGCGAGCTTGTTAAACTGAAAGACGGGTCTCGAAGCAATGACAAAAAATAATGAATCAATGACAGATTTGGCCAGCTGATAGTCTTTGCTTTCTCAGAGGGAACTGTCTATACAGGGGTTAGCGTGCCTTGTTTATAAGTGGGATATTTACATCAATTAAAGATTTATTCTCCAACAATATTAAATTAATGAAACTTGTTAAGAAACCCGGCAGGTACTGAGTACTCTTTCCACTAACATTATAAGTTTTCACGCGTTTTGATTAAACTAGTAACAGTCGACATCATGGAAAACGTTTTTACCTATATAAAAAGGTGTTGTTGTTAATTTCATGTTGAATTGCTCAATGTTGCATTTCTTTTGATTTGTGCACTATGACCTACTGCCAACCAACAACACCTTCATACTTGTCTGTGAAATGTGACCCATTTTGCATTCTCATCTTAATTTTTTGAAATCGTTTATATTATGCGTATTGTCTCCACTCTCCAGGCATAAATCTATCAGGCCCATCTCGATCAACGAATGTCTATTTGGGATGTTTTAAGCTGTATTTATTATTTGTGTCCATCAAAACAATGTGATGTGCAAAAAAAGTCTTAGTAATTGCTATGACTTTTTGCACATGAACAAGCATTGGCCTGTGAAGCACAATGCGACTTGCACATATGCCATAACTACATAATATAAACACAGAGGAAGAGGAAAAACAATGTGCAATTGAAACGGGGGTGAATAAGTACTTTCTTAAAAATGAACAACAAAGTTCAAAAATTGAGATACATTTCCATTACTCTTTAAAAAACGTTGCTGAATATTCTGGCTATTACACGTAGTAAAAAGCTGTCCAGCAGAACGCACATCAGATCAAAATATTGATAGTACAAAACATATACATTCTTGAAGGAGCTGATGAAAAAACGACAGAAGAATTCTGCCGGAAGTTGTAAAATATAATAGACAACCTTCCAAGGCAAAATTGAAGTTTGTCATTAGTGATTTGTACAATATTTAGTAGTACAGCGCTGCCACCATCTTAACAAACAGGTCGCACTCTCCGACAACTACAAGAAATATCAGTACTTCACGGAGACCACACGGAGGCCGGAGAAAAAGAGGAAGGTCGAACAGAATTAGGGAACCAGCTTTTAATTTCTATTTTAACAAAGAGAATTACAAATCCTACATTTTCAACCCCGGTTGGAGGTCGAGAGGATATCAATTTCCTCCTGGCCGATGTCCTGCACCCGGCTTAGGGTCCAATGGCAAGGTTTATGTATCAGCTTATTAGTTTGTATTTTAATAATACATTAACAGGAGTATAAAGATAACAATCGTCTGATGAAACTATTGGTGTGTCACAAAATCCCAATATTGATTAGCAATTAGAAGCCAATATTATCATTTATTAAAGTACACAAGCTAGTTTGACTGTTAATAAATGATTTTCCAATATTCCTAGAAAACTGTTCATGTTATACATTTTTACATCGCAAGAACTCGGCTTGTGACAAATTTGGTAAGACAGATAGAAGTTCTTCAATACCATCTTCAACGGTAACTTCAGCAGAAAACCCAAGCTTGCGAATCTTTTGATAGGAGACTTCATAATCTCTTTTATCTTTATCTTCGCCTGTTGCACAAACAGTGAGCTTACAGCTTGGGATTCTCTTGACCACTGACTTAGCTACTTGAAGCTTATCCATATTCATTGTTTCGTCACCGACATTATATGCTTCGCCAGACATTGCGTCATAATTTTCTACGGCCATTACAAAAGCCTTGGCAGCATCTCTACAGTGTAGGAAGGTTCTCTTGAAATGGCCCTCGTAGACACTGATTTCACCTGTGGTGATTGCCTTATAGGTAAAGTCGTTAATCAACAAATCCAATCTTAGCCTTGGTGAGATACCAAACACTGTTGCCAGCCTCAAAGCAACTCCACCGGCTTGTAAAACCATAGCTTCACCCTCTGCTTTTGTTCTTCCGTACAATGTTAAAGGATTAATAGGGGTTTCTTCAGTGCAAATTCCATCAATTGCACCATAGCAGGAGCCAGTTGAGGCAAATATAATCCGTTGACCAGATGTCAGGTTGTCAACAACATTTTTTGTTCCTAAAACAAAATAAACTAATTTTGAAAATAAATAAAGAAAAAAATTAAACAATTAACAAACAAGCAAATATTATCATTTGATGACTGAGTCTTTCGCGCTTTAAGGACCATATAGAATCTACTCTACTGTTTAAAGTATCTCCTTCATTTTACATTGAAGTTATATTGTTGTATACCAATCAACCTATGTTTATCCTTATTCAATCTCTACCAGAGCACTGTCTATTATAACCGTGCCTCCTATGGCTAGAGTACAATCACGGTGTAACAAAATAGAAGCGCCAATAATTATTCAGTTATATTCGAATAGAAAACCCGCATTACACTGATGTTGTTGCCTCAAGCTATCCCCTTTTATAATGTCAATTTCCTTAGCAAGACAAACTTTGTATAGCCCTTTATTGTATTAAAGTTATTTATTTTCACAAAATAGATGCCTGACTACCTCCCTGTGCTCTACGTCATATTGGTTTAAGAGCTTGTATGAAGTTGCTCATGGCCATGTGTCACGGTCTTCAGTAACTCATGTTGTTTGAAAGTGGGTCAAACGAGAATTCAATGGTTATAACTAGTGTTAGAGTTGTCCCATGTCATATAAAGGGACAGCTTTTCACGGAGAATTTACTTGCAGTGAGTTTTCTACTCACCAAGAAAATGATGACCAATATTGACAGAATTCCTTTTTTGAAAAAATTGACAATTAACCCCAGACATACTTTTTGCAATCAGTTGGATGATAAATGAAACTGCATTGTAACTAAGCAGCGTTTGTTTGACCTCTGTTGGAGCAAAACTGTCTAATCATACAAAATTTAGTCCTCCTTAGAAAAGGCATAAGGCTTTAAAAGAAATGCCTTAAAAACAAACTCATTTAATCTCAAAGTAAAAAAATGCAAAATGAATTATACCAAAACATACTAACCATCAATATTAGTTGACTTTGCCTCTTCCGGGTCTTTTTGACAAGCTGGGTAACCCACAATACTTGCCAAGTGAATAATGTAATCCTGATTTTGCATAGCTTCTTTTAGCTTTTCAACATCACGTACATCCCCATTTATAATTTTTATTTGTTTAGAAGAAGCATAGGGAAGCAGTGGGAAAATACCCCATAAAAATGTGTCATAAACTGTAACTTGATGCCCTTTATTTAACAGAATAGGAATTATTGAGCTGCCAAGGTATCCGGCCCCACCAGTGATAAGAACTCTCCCAACAAAACCTCCGTTAACCTGAAACAAAACCAAAAGAAAATAGATTTGAAAAACTTCAACAATAAATGAAATTAGATTAGTCGCGGGTTTTTTTAAAACAATCTATTACTGATTTTTCAAAGGAGTGATTCTTTGTTACAATTTTTGTACTGTATTACTCAAAGTCCAAAACCCATTGATTGAACGATTGACCTTTAAAGTTAAGTGGCTATAATAACACTTTTAAGGCTATATATATATAAAGCAGAAAGACATACAAATTTACATTTTATGTAATATACCACTTTGCGAACAGTCTAAAACATTTTACTTAAATTCTCATAACCTTTTTCTAAATTATTAGAACAGTAATTGAATCAAAGTCAGAGTACCATCAACATTCTTTAACAAGAGACCAAAACATATAATTCACCAAACGATTTAATTCATAGAATCATAAGGACTTCTCTGTTTCCTACTTAAGTGAATCAAAGCGATCTTGGTGTCAAAGGGAAAAGGAGCACAAGAAAACTTCAAAAAGGTGACACTAAGTGTCATGAAAAAATGGAACATTGTTGGAAACAAGATCACACTTTTGACTGGGAAAATAAAACGGTTATTGACAAGAAAATCAATGCAGCAACATAGAAAATTAAAGAAACGATCCATTTTCTATGGCACAGTTATCATCTCAAGGGTATATCTTATACTATTCCAGAAATGTGGTCTCTGACACTAAAGAAAGAAATAAAACAAACACAAGATAGTTATGGCACCAGTCGTCAAAACAACTCAATCTCTATCATTATGTAGGTCTGCACTGTCCAACAATGAAAGCAGTACCTGGTCACTAGGAGAAGAAAGAGGAAGTATACCTCAAAAGGTGGCTTTAAAAAGCATAAAACTTATCATATGATTTGGACATAGAATGGTTTCTATGTCCACACATAGATTGTCCACACATTTTTCTGTATGGACATAGAAAGGAAACCTTTATATTTACTATTATGCAGCAGCAATATGCATTTTCAGTACATTTTGACAATAGTTGAAGTAATTAATTGGTGAAAAAAACACTTTTTAGCATTCCATTTGAATAGCCATCTTGCAGATAAATAGATGACTAACGTTTTATATGATGAAAATAATGTTAATGTTAATTGGCTTGAAAATGTTCTTGATTATTGACTAATGTTGTGATCATCGTAAATCCAAATCGGCTGACAAATGATAGAGGCAAGAGTAAAATCTGCTATGTAACCAATCCAGTTTTGATTACAACTACAGAACGTTAGCCCAAAATTTAAACCGGTAAGAAGGAACTTATTTACTATACTACTTGCCATCTTCTCCTTGCTTGCATAGACGCATTTCAGAGAATATATTCCTTCTTTCTCCGACTTCGTTCCTTACATGTTCCCTTTCAGATTGCTTTAAATTATTCTCGTTCTGCTCAATTGAACCAAATATTGAAAAATTCTTAATAAGATATTGGGAAAATTCTCCTTAAGAAATTAGTTCATGTATTCTAATGATTGTCGTAACTGCAGGAATATCTTATTAGAAACCGTATTCGGACAACTGTACATTTGAAGGAAGCTTCCCAAGTCAACAATAGTCAATCGCTCCAATAGTTTCCATGGCATGTGACTTTCCTGACGCGGACAATTTGGCAGGCCAAGCCCACAGCACTATGATAAATTTTAATTCAAGTGTTCAAATGTTTTATTTCATTAACTTCTTCAACTTTCTTTCTTAAACCAATTTAAAACACATTTTGATGCATGAAAACTCTAAAATAAAATATTTGCAATGTGAGATATATTGTACTTTGTAATATGATGACGAAGCTTTCCCTCAGAAAACTTAAATATTCATCAAGAAATGTTGTTCAACAATCGCACGTTAAATCCGACGGGGAAACTATTGGATGTTTTCTGTTGTACATACATTCTGTTGGAAAAGTACTTTAGCTATCACACCATCATAACAACTGAAACAAATGTAATGTATAAAACAATTTAAAGGCAAGGGACCCCAAAATTCTTAAAGTTTTGATTCAAGTAACTTATTTATAAAAGTAATACTTACTACTTCTTTGTTGGAATCCATTTTGCGCTAGTGTAGTTTGTTTTTTTCCAGAACTAAAATACCCAGTCGAACAGACCTCGTGTTTCTTTGTCACTTTACAAGAAGGCGACCTGTTTGAACAATAGTGACACAAGTTAATGAATAATATCTAGCCCCAGCGTTTCAAATTACTTCAAAAATCTATTTGGTAAACTAAATTATACTTCCCTCTTTGGTTTTAACAAGAAACTACCGGTTTAAAAGACCTATATTTTTCGTCGAGTTTTAAGTGAAATACGGCCTTTATCTGAATCACAATAAGCATTTTCTATAAAGAAAAATCAGGGGGTCAAAGCTGCTAAATTGTTGGAATTCAACGAGAAATTGATTAGAAAAGGAATAAGTTCAATTTCTTTCTAGTGTTACTTTTATAACTAAATTTTTTGTGTTGTAAGATGCCCATTTTTATGTGGTTACATGTAAATAAATATTTAATATTTGTGGTCTACGTGCAAGACACGGATGAAAAGAGGTTACCTCCGTCCTTTTTTGTACACTGTGCTACAACAACCAGCTTTCATGGTTGAGGGGAAAAAATCAAAAACCACTGCAAAATAATTACATTTCATGTCAATCTAATGTTTTGTACACTGTGCAGGATGGACAACTCTATGCCAAGGCCCTCTGTTAACACAGTCATACATATTTTAAATATTTTGCTGAGTGTGTCATCTGTTTGTCTTCCTTGTCTCCACGATTGATTTGTGACCAAGTAACCAAACATTAATTTTTTAGGACTTTGTCAATGATACTGTAACGGCTTGAAATACTACTGCTAGACTGGTCTTTGCAATATAAAGACGATATTTGGAATTGCTAATACAGATGTTTTCTTCGTTGCTGGAATTACTTTTTTGATTATCGTTTGTTTTATAGTATCTCGTCCAAAATTTTGTACATGTGATAGGATTAGTGTTACACTTGAAAAAAGATGCTGGTTTGAGAGAAAGTTTTACGTATCCCTCTCTATTTATTCGATTGAAGCTTTTACCAAGCATAAATACAAGAAGAAAATCATTATTATGCTTGCTATTACTTATTTGTGGCGACATCGAAAGTTGCCCTGGTCCAAGTCTGTTTTGTAACAAAAATGATTTTATCATAACGTTCGTGGACTATTTGGGAAAAACTATCAAATCCAAAATTGTATACTGCAACGAAATGTCAACATATTCGTTGTTATAGAAACTCACTTACAAGAGAATATTCCATCATCTGTCATAAATATCAAGGGGTATGTTTTCGAAAGGCGTGATCGCGGAGATAAATGAGAGGGAGTTGGAGTTTACATCAAACAGGATATTGAATATATACGTAAAATTGACCTTGAAAATGAGAGTGTAGAAGAAGGCGTCTGGATCGAAATCAAAAAAATGAACTCCAAAAGTTTTATCATTGGCATAACATATCGACTCCCGGATAGTTCAAATCATCTCAGTCAAACTTTTGACACAAATTCATAAAAATCATTAAAGGTTGTAGAAAAACACGCTCCAATAACAACAAAACGTGTTAAAGGGAAGAAATCCCCATGGCTAAACCGAGATCTAAAGAAACAAATGAATTTATATGACTGTCTTAGAAGGAAGTTCCAAAAGTCTAAGTCAAAAACAAACTTTGAGAAATACAGAGTTCAACGAAATAAAACAAATATATCAAGCAAAAAAGGAGTACAACAAGAAACTGTGGAACGATTCTGCAACAAACTCAGAAAAATTCTGGCGAACAATAAAGACCATTTTCCGTCAAAAGAAAAACAATCATGTGCCAAATCATTCATCATCGACGGGTAATCCATCTCTCAACCCGACAAGATCGTATCTAAGTTCTGCTCCTTCTTCTCCAACATTATGAAAATGAACTAATAATGAAGTCATTATTTACGAAGGATTTTATCTGGGCACTTTCGTGTAAGAATAATAGCAGAACTTACACCATATTTAATTTTGGCCCTGTTACCGTAAATGAAATCTTTAAACATCTGAAACGGCTAAATCGCAACAAAGCATACGGTGTCGATAATATACCTCCTGGACTTTTAAAAAACACGGCAATGATCGCTGCTAAACCGCTTACTCGCATCATCAACCTTTGTATTTCTGTAGGACAAGTACCTAATGACTTCAAGATCGCAAAGATTACCCCCGTATTCAAAAGTGGTTCAAAACACCTGCTAGATAACTACGGTGCAATTTTGGTGTTGCCAGCTTGTGCCAGAATATTAGAACGTTGTATCCACACGCAGCTAAAACTAGAATCAACCAAAAGGAGTTTTTACTATTATGGTGCGAAATGTTTAATGAACTTCAACTAGATGTGAGAAGCTCCGCCAATGTTCACGAGTTTTTAAGTTACTTTGGAAAGTGATCTCACTTTAGTTTTATCAGGCTTTTATATTGTTTTTAGCTTATAAATACTAATAGATTTTATTCCCCTTTCCCCTTCTTTTATCATCCAGGGATATATGATTGTATGAAGGCATTACTATTCTCCTTTGATATATTCTTGGATTAAGAAAACAGGACCCAATGGAAGAACAGAACTTGTATATACTGTATATATTTGTACGTATCATTTTTTGAATTGGCTATCCTGTAAATAAATATTCGTAATAATAATAATAATAATAATAATAATAATATTACTTACATCTCCCTCTTTTCAGTACGTGAACTGTAAGAAACTGGTACAAACTGATGTTGGGAAAAGCTAATTTTTGATAAAATATGCCTAATGGGAACAACGTCCCTGTGAATAATCAACAAAAAAGCTTTCAGTTGAGGCTTACCCTTAGAAATTCCCATCCTTGTTAATGTTCACTACTGAAAGAGAGCATCATTTGTTATTTGGCACTTTTAGTGCGTACAACTTGAAGATTGATCTACAGAATATAACAGCATGAGCCTAGTATTTATAGAGGAAAATCTTGAGCAGGTGTTAAATTAACTGATAAACTTCATCAGAAATACACGTAAGTAAACTTGATGATTAAGTTAACATTAAAAAAACGATACCCTAAAATCTTCTGTTTTATATTCATAAATTCAGTCCATCACTTTTTTTTCTTCTCTACGAAAGAAAGCAACTATTTGGAGAGCTTTTATTTTCACAGTTGGAAAGAATATTCAGATAAAGACATTCCAATCAATTGAGGTTAGTTCACTCTGCAATATAAGCATCATAAAATGGTGTGACCATAACATCTGCCCTCTACATGAGGTCGGGAACATTTAATCACATCCTGATCTCAAATCGCCAAAGCGCCGTGTGTGTCGTTAATTTGAAATCTCCCTCCATGTTGATTGCGTTCGACTATGGTGGAATTTCCAGTTTGAGGTTTGCTGCAGCAGATATTTATGTGAATATATGTGCTTTGGTCTGCTTTGCTCAGACCTCACTGCTCTGCAGACCAACGCTGACAACAAAAATATCCAGTGAATGTTTTGCTCTTTATGCATGTGTTAATGACAATATGGCACATATGGCTTCCTTATTAATTCTTGTATTTTTGTTATAGTTAACCAAGAATCACAAGGTCATTTCATGAAATTAGGGGTTTATAGCCATGTGATTACTAATACACATCACAATTGTCTTGTAAAATACCCCTTACATTTATTAAACTGTTGTCTGTGGAATTGATCATACATTTGTGTGTTAGATGTAATATTTTTGTGAGTTCCTTTTTATGTTAGACCCCTCCAAAATAAATAGTATTAATAGCCACGGTGAAATAATTACGACAAATATACGAAGTAGAATTAGCGTAAGGTCTCTTTCCGTCTTTTCCATTGACAACCTGTTTTATTCTATTTTGTTTTTATTCTATTTTTTTTAATGTAAGCACATAAAGTGTAAATTAAATGCTCGATCAACACTTGTTATTTTTTAATCATAGAAATAGAATCGAATGATGCAAAAATGACCCTACCTTATTTTGCTACATATATGGCGAGTTTACACACAAAGCCAACAGGAAGCCGATATCTGACATTTAAAAGAAAGCAAGTCATTCTTGGTTTCACGTCAAACTAGGTGATCATGACTAATCATTGGTCTCTCCCATTGTTTGCATGACATGTTTGGATCACATGCGGGAGTGGACGTCAGGTACCCAAAAACTGCTGAAGAACTACTCTCAAAAATGTTATTGCCGCTCAGCAGTAACATGTTTCAGTGTGGAGGTTCTTAAAGCCGTTCCAGAGCCGTTTAACCAAAATGAGCTGAAAGACTTCGTTAGAGACTTTAATCTAAGCAAAGAATCAGCAGAAATTTTCATCTTTAGGCTAAACACCTGTTAACAAAATCCACTTCTATCGAAAAAAGGATACCAAATTTGTACCATTCTTTAATGAGAACCCAGATCCTCCTCATTGCAATGACTTTGAGATGGCTCTTCTTGGACTTGATGTCCACAGATACAATCCTGATAAATGAAAATATTTCACTGGTTGTTCAAAACTTAGTTTGAAATGTCTTTTGCTCCATAATTCCAGCATGTGTGTTCCAGTACCGTCAAATCATTCAACAACGATGAAACAAATTCATGATACCATGAAACAGGTTATGGAACAGAGTGAGTACATCAAGCGTTAATGGGGGTTATTTTTGGATTTAAAAACGGCAAGTGTCCTGCTGGGTCATCTAAGCGGCTGTTGACTAAGTGGCTGCACAAAATTTCCATGTTGTTTCCGGCGTATGTGTGTCAGTGGACCAAATAAATAGCACTGGAAATGAAAAAGGTGGCCACCACGAGAAGATTGTTGGGGAGTGCGTTGTTAGTGCAGCGCTAGCTAAAAAAAACCCGTCTCTGTCTTGCATATCAATGGGATTAATGAAACAGGACAAAGAAAGTGGATCTTTTAAGTATATATTTCAATCGCTTAAAGGACTTTGCACCGGAAAAACTCAAAACAGGATTATTTGGTGGCTCTTATCTCCGGAAACTCATTAAGGATGATGAATTCGTTAATTCTATCATTGACTTGGAATTACGGGCTTGGACATTGTTTTATTGACATGGTAAAAAACTTCTAAGGTGGCAGGGCTGAAAACTACAAGGAGTTAGAGGAAAAGGTGTTAAAAAGTCGACATAGCTGACATAGGTCACAAAAGCGACATAAGCACTAATATGAGTATTACGTTATGTTTTTTACATAGCCATCTTCATCAATTTCCGGATACTTACGAGATCGGTTCGGAGGACGTAGGCTCAGTACACTCATTTCTTTTTACAAGCATAGCCTTTATAAGCATAATTAAGCTCAAAATTCCCCGAAAATAAACATAATGCAAAGCATACCTTGAAGCTCAGAAAGTCAGCTCATCAAAATTGGATACTGAATGGCAACATTTTTAGAGAAAAAAGCTATCGATAGCAGAGGTAGAGGGAACAAGGCAATCGATTGTAAATGTCAGAAATGTTAAAATATGTATAGTAAGTTACCAGGTAAAAACAAGATAAAAACATGCCTGAGAACAATATGTAGATTGGAACAAAAATAAACAATTACAAAATGTGAACAAGAAAGTCTGTTAAAAGCAAATGTTTCAAACAAGAGAGAACATGACTGTCAATGATGTCAACAATATTTTCTCTGTCATCATCTTCAAGTTCGTCATTTTTGTAAAGTTCAGTTTTATCTGCAATTACCTCAATAATTTCATCACTGGCTTCACGGATTTCAGCAGGAGCTTTATTGGTTGCTGGAGATTTTTCTGCAGGACCTAATAAAAGTGGAGGTCAAACTGAGTAGCCAGGAATTCCTTCTGGTTTTATGAGGTTGTCACCTGTTTTATCAACTGTCATTAAAACAACCGGCTTTCTGTCAACAACTCAATCTCAATTAATCATATTCAGAAGCTTCCAGCTTAGCCCAATCTTTTCCTACCAACCAGGTTCTTAGTACACGCCTTTCTTTAGCAAAGGGTTTTCATGCCAGAACCAGCGGTCTGCATTATCGTCACGTTCCAACCAATCTCGTTGCTCGATATCAATCAGTTGCTTCAAAACTTGAGCGTATCCTGAATCTACAGGATACCATAAAACTGTTCCATTTGGCAAACCAAACCAAACAAGCCCTGATTGCTTCGAAACATCAATTTTGAATTCATCCTTTTGATGAGCCTCCAAGTTATCACACAGTAGTAGGAAGTTTTTAAGTTTTTCGTTTTCTACAAATTTAAAAAGAACCTTTTCCGCCCATTCCATGTTTACTTTGTGCTCCATCCACGCGTTGGCTTGGAAAAACTTGCACATCAGGATGCCAAGCATCTTTTTCTTCCTGGCTTATCCTGAATCCCTTCCCACCAAAAATAAAAGATATGGCAGGTTGCTTCCCCTCTCCACGAAACAATACGTGCAATGAGCATTGCCGTTTGTCTAAGCCACTTCCAAGCTGGCTTATCCATGTGTTTTGGTAATTGTTCTTAGGTTCCATATATTCGTATGTTCGCTTCACATCCAAAACAAATGGTAAAGGGCTTTGATCTACATTCAACCTCTCTGAAGGAGAGAAACGGCCCCATTTTTCATCATGATCATCTCCAGCACCTGCCCTAATACAACGCTCGCGGAGGGTATCATGCCACTTTTTGGGGGGGGGGGGATCAACCATATCTTCTTTAGCTTTTTTCTTGTTCCGTTGTCTTGCACGCATCCTAACATTGTACATTTTCAAGAAATTGACATTATTGTGGGCCTATATACAATCGCTTGAACCAGCATTTTCTTTGTGTATTATTCTTGCTTTAGTCTATAACCAATGGAATAAAACTCGCTTACCACTGGCTTGAGCTTCTTTAAAGACCTCCCATAGTTTCGGATAAAAGTCAGTAAACTTTCGCGTTTTCTTTCCTTTGGTATGTAGTGTACGCAACTTGGCACTAGGAGCCTATAAAATAGCTTGGCGATCAGTCCACCAGCGTGAAATTTGACTTTGTGACACTCCGAACTTTTAAGTGACAATTAATTGCGATTCATTCAGATCTTTGCACATATGAATGACAGTAACTTTAAATTGAACCGTGTACTTGTGACGCTTTCTCCCTTTCAGTTGCTTTGCCCTTTCAATTTTGCCAGCGATACCAATGACCTTTTTAACAACGATATTTAAGTCATCTTTCACCTCTGCCTTGACAACAGAATCAAAAGATATTTGTACTTTTCGTCCTTTTCATTTTGAAGTACGAGGTAAAGTTTCGTTCAAAATCTGTTGCTTCTTTGTTGGTGGTTCAAAAACATGTTTACACTTAGTTTGTAAGGCCAAACCCTGGTTAGTTTTAAACATCATTGTGCAGTGATTGCAAGGGATATTTGGAACATCAGCATCGACATAATCTGGAAGAGATACTTTTGTGGAAACTCCGCGATGTACAACAGTCCCATTAAAACCAAACGCAGCAAGACTTGTTTGTTTACTCATAATTATTCTATCTTTCTTTTTAGTTCACTAAAACGAGAATAAAAATTTTAGAATGAATGTGTAGAAAAAAACAGGGTATCGCGTGTTGTGTGTTAATCGGAAAATTCATCAAATAGTTTATCTTTAGGTATATTAAAAACACATAGAAAACCTATTTAAAAAAGCATTCAACACATTTCCATTTCCATTCTATCTTCTGAGATTGTCGTGAATTAAGTGACACACTTTTCAACGATAGTTAACCTTTGGTGAGTTTAACATTGTTCATATGTTATTGTTTCTCGCTATTGTTTTTCGCAAAGAGACTGTCATGACCCTCAAAACTTTGTAATTGCACGCATTGCAGTTAAACATCGTCTTATAATGAGAAACTCCACGTACAGGTAATTCTGTGGCCAAGCAGGATTATACAAGCAAGCATACTTGCCTTATATATCATATTTTCGAGTCTTTGCTATGTTCGGACCATCAGACCCTTCACTTCTGTTTCATTGTCCGAAGCAAGAGACGAAACTGGTCGCTTACTCGGCATTTTGTATGTTGTAATTTTGGATTATCTCGTTATGTTACCCACTATATCTCATGAGATTTGGGTGATATATGTTAATAACCAGATGTGGCAGTTTCAACATGAACTTGCATATTTATAACATAATTGATTTCACCGATTCTATGCAACAAATTTTATATCAGTCAAAATTTAGCAGAAAATTTTTTAACTCGGTGTTGTTGGAGAAAATCACAAAAATTGTTAATGTTTTTCTTTGCAGCTCGAAAGTAAATAGAAATTGGTTGAAAACGACCTTCCGTCCAGTGATCTGGAGATTTGTTGAAAAAACGGTTGTCACGCAATGACATCAGCTTGCAGAGTTGGCAGGTCTGTTATTAATACCTAAAAAGTACAAGCTAAGTTTAGTTTTTTCTTGCTCTTGTGCCAGACATATCAGCTGCAAGTTGTTTTTCAAGGTGGTAAAGCCTGATTTTATACTATTATTTTGCCATGTTTTTTATTTAGAAGAAAACACAATTGTCACCAGCTGCAGTATTAGCCACACGATGAGTAGTTCCTGGAAGGATTTTTATAAGTTTACTGCTGCTAAAACTATAACAGATATTGCATCCGGTATGTTTTAACATTGAGGTAGCTTACCACCAGTTTCAGAAACCATCCTCTGAAAACATTTCTCTTTGTGTTCGATCACTTTTAGGGATGGTTTAAATTGTCCAGTTCTATCCTCAAATTTTGCAAAACTGGTTATTTCCTGTGTTTTGGTAAAACCCTGGGCTTCACTGTTGGTCAAAAATTATAACTTAAACATATCAAAATTGACATCATTTAAAGTCTGTGTCTATTTAAATAGAACACAGAAAACTCTATTTGGTGTCGGATTAGTTTGCAGACTTACGAGTAAGATAGGTTATGCCATCTTGCAATACTACTGCTAGACCAGCTGCCAGGGATAAAAAAGGATCATATGCTTTTTTGACAAAGATTAAAAAGACAATTTAATAATGAAAATTTGGAAGTTTCAATATGGTAGTAAGGTACTTTTCATATGAAAACCTGCAATCTAAACGTAAATGTAAACAGGCATTCTAGAAAATTAAAAACTGATGCCAGGTTACTTTAAAACCTTGTATCAAACACTGACTAAGATTCTTTCTTGATACAACAGCTAAAATACGTCAACTGGACATTCAATAAAGGATTTTAAAAAATGTAAACAAGAAAACATAACCAGATAATGTAATGCACTATTTTACTCTTAGACATGACTACTGAGCCACACTCTAGAGTACAAAATGGTGATCACTGAGGAAGACTACAGAACATAAAAGTTTACTTGGATCTATCGGTTCATCAGTATAGATTAAACCACAATTCATAAAAAATTAACTAAATAATATGGAAACAACTTCGCAGCCGTACTCTAAACATTAGCCATGATTATTTTCCACTCGAACACTGGGCTAGCCAAAACTATCATAAAAAGGGGGCAATTTGTGCCTATTTAACAGGATAGAAACCCACAAATAGAAAAGAATTTTAACATTTACCTATCACACAATAAGTATGGGCAATTGTATAGGTAAGTAGGGTCACAAGACCTGTTTTAAGGCTAAAGTTTCCAAAATCTATTTCAAATTTAAATGTATTCTACTGAGAAATGTAAAAGGCAACAGAATCTGTTTGTTTCATTCTTACTACTTTAATACTGGAGAAACGCACAACATCAGAAATCCAGAGTAACCCAGAAGAAAAACACTGGATAATTGATACTTGAAACTAAATAACTTATTTACAAATTTTAGATTATTAGTACAAAGATTATTTAACAACAATGTGATATTTCACAATGCTTATATTGGTAAAGCAGCAGATGATCAGACCACTCATTTCATAACATCCCTCCTTCCTTGATAATTACTTCTAACATTATACATGTAATTACAAAATTATTTTTACAGGGGAACCAACAACTCGAACTGATCTTGTTATTGTTCTCTCGCTTTGCACAGCTAGTAAGGGTAATGTTGATACTACAGGCAACCTACTTTTAAGGGTACTTGGGTTTTCCTGAGAAAGATTTGGTTCATTACTTTTAGCAGCGGGTTTCAAAGGTTTTTCTACCTGAATAAATTAAAATGATCCACTACCAACTTGTTTTGTGGGAGTACTTACTAAGTGACGACTACCATAATTATCCTTATTTTTCACAGTACTGACATCTTGTAGAGATTTAAAACGTGGTCAGGAATTTAATCGTCAACAAGGGAATATCATCTGTTGTTCCCCGATATCTGTATGAAGTAAGTAAGTGCACCCTTGATCTGTTTCATTGTCCCAGGTATCAATCTTACTGTGATATATCCTTTTTTCTGAGATTTGTCCCAGCAAGAAAAAGAAAAAAAGCATGGCATTTGTCACTTCTTTTCATGACACCTTCTCTTAAACCCTTAACTCAGTTTTGTTGCCTGACAGAAAAAAGACGTGCAACAAAATTTACTTGATCATGAATTGGCTTTGCTGTTAATGGAGATTTTTCCATTTTATCTGACAAAGATGGTTTAACAAGAATTGGTGTTGTTCTGGGACCAGAGTTCAGTTACAGGGAAAACATTACGGTAAAACAAAAAGTCTTTCTAGGATTCTGCTTAAAAAACAGTTCAACAGGGGACCTGTGATTGAGTGAAAGGTATTTCAATATTCCATCAAAATGTTTGCTAACTTATTTTGTAATGGTAATGATGGGAAGGATTTTGAAAATATCGACTTGAATGTCTGTACATGTTCCTCTGCATAACCATAACCATATGGATGTAAAGGTGGATATAGAAAATGTTTGATTCCATTATTAGAAAAAAATTGAAATCAGTTGAAATGAATTATAGACCAATGTTACTGACTAGTTCTTTACACAATCCATAGCATGCAAACTGCTTTCTTAAGGAATTGATGGTTGCATGAGGCAGTAGCGGTTGTCATAGGAAATACTTCCTGTCGTTTTGAATAACTGTCCACTATAAGCAGAAGGTGCTGAACCTTGATTTCAAAAATATCTACATGTCTTGTCTTCCATGGCTCTGTAGCCTATGGCCAAAACGGCAGCGGTGCAGCTTTTGAAGTTTTCTAATGCTCCACACAAGGATAACATTTCTTTACAAGGTTCTCAATATCCTTGTCGATATCCGGCCACTAGACAAATGAACAACTTGAAGCTTTCATTCCAGTCATTCCTGGGTAACGAAAATAACTTCGGAATTTGTGGTCATAATGAATTCGGGATGATAACACATCGACAAAGCAGATGATTATCCTCGGCAGAGAGTTTCTGATGCCTACGAAAGAAGGGCTTCAGTTTAGGATTATCCTGAGCTGGTCAACCCTTTTGTGTCAACTCACATCCCTTAGCAAGGAAAGGATCTCTCCTCATCTGCAATTGAATCTTATGAGCAGTGACAAGTGGAAATTCTAAGAGAAATATACA
Source organism: Morbakka virulenta (assembly GCA_003991215.1). Lineage (NCBI taxonomy): Eukaryota > Metazoa > Cnidaria > Cubozoa > Carybdeida > Carukiidae > Morbakka > Morbakka virulenta. Next base: position 286,401 of record RDPX01000485.1, on the reverse strand, counting down.
ATATAATTCTTATCAGAGTCAACATGACCAGTTCTCTGAAGTGGGAAACGACTCAACATGTCAGTATTTGCATTGTTCTTTGAAGTACGGTACACCATGCCAAATTTATAGGCTGACAGTAGCAAACCTCAGCGCTGGAGACAAGCACCAAAAAGAGCAGAAATACTGGGTTTTAGTCTAAAAATGCATGTTAGGGGCGCATGGTCAGTCACTAAGATGAACCTCCTACTTTAGAGAAATGAATTAAAGCCAGAGCCTCCTTTCTCTATCTGTTCATAGCTTTCTTTTCAGCTGAACCTGGAATTCGAAAAGCAAAAACTATTGGTTTTTCTGAGCCACTAGGCATTAAATGGCTTGAGATAGCCTCAACACTATATTGGCTCGGATCTACACTTGAAAAAAGCTCTTCTTTGGATAACAATGTAGTAAGACATTATCACCTATCAAGACACTTTAGGCATGCTGGAATGCTTCCTTACATTCATCTGACAAATTCCACTTCTGATCAAGGCGAAGCAAACCATACAAAGCCTACAGCTTTGAGGATAGAGATGGAACAAACTTAAATAATAAATATAATGAATAAAGAATAATAAAAAATAAAAATAAAAAATAAAATTAAAAAATATAATACTAAATAATATATAAATAATAAAGCAAGCATGGCAGGAGACAGTTCAGGGGAAAAGGAGCAGAGGCAGGCAGAAGCTGAGATGGAGAGATGTTGTAAAGGAAGACATGAGGCAAGTTGGAGTGAATCCGGAGGACTGCAAGGAGCGCGGAAAGTGGCGCAGACTGTGTCGAGCGGCCGACCCGTCCTAGCTATGGAACAAGACCGCAGGAAGAAGAAGAAGAAGATGGAACAAACTTACCAAAAATTTAGTCACACCGACAAAAGTATGATTAACTTTTTGAAAGCGATGGTGCTCAATCATGTCTTTGGGTTGAGTGCCTGTCTCTCACTCGTTTCGAGTTTTGGGGTCTCGTTTTTGATATATGATGATGCAATAGGAAATTTCTGCTTGATGAGCAACATTTTTACTTTTTTGAAATAAAGTATTTTGGTCACTGGTCATTGCCAACAGTTGTTTACCAATGTAAGGTTGAAAGTTGACTGCTTTGGATAACAGAACAAGGTAAAGTTTATGCAATAATTTGTTACACACCGTCTATACTGATGGGGTCGCTTTTATATCACCTGTCTATTAACAGATAGATAAAGCCAGAATCAAATCGTAAACACAAACGAAATCGAGGTACTTTATGCAATTCTGTGTCTGTGTGAACAAGAACATAAGAAAATAATTGGAAAATATAATAAATGTATGGGGTTCTTGTAGTAGCTGAGTGGTAATTAAGTATCTTGAATTAGAGTACCGATGTTTATTTTAATACTCATCATTTGGTCAATATTGGCTATTGCAACGCCACACACGAATAAGCGAGGTTTCACCTTTGATGACAAATAGGCAGACTGTAGTCGGCAACCAGTTGCCAAGTAGTTACTACATTCGTTCATTAAATACCCAAGGAATGGGTTTTATTTTCTATCTAAGTTATAAAATTATTTAACCAAAGCTAACAACAATCACTGAGGACCAGTTCACTGAATGGCGTATTATTTTGGTAAAGCATGAATGTAAATAAGCCACCAAATGCTCCAGCGCATTCACCTGTCTGACCCCAGTGGCCCAACAAGACGAATTTGTCAGTTTATAATGGGTCCATAAGCTGGTTAATAGAATTTTGAAGCCATAGATACAAGATCTTTATCAGGTCTTGAGCCGTAAGCTTTTTCTGAGCTACGTTTCGAGAGATACTTCTCCCATCGTCACGCTGGCGATGGGAGAAGTATCTCTTGTAATATAGCTCAGAAAAAGCTTACGACTCGAGACATGATAAAGCTCTTGTATCTGTGGTTAATAGAATGGTGCAACTGACATGAGCCAAAATGGCACTGTTCTTCTTGAACGAAGCAAGTGCTGCAATCAGTCTCATTTTTGTATTGTCAACTAGGAAATTTGGACCAAAACAACCATAACGCAAAATGGCTTCTGGTTGTAGACTACTTCCAGGTTTGAATATCCGCCCACAAAAACATTTTATTGGCGAGAAGGACAGTTCCGAAGTTTTTACCGTCGAAAACAAGAGCATGTTTGTCTTCCTGAAGAACTGCGAGAACTTCAGTCTTGGTACCAAGGGGAAAGTTGGAAAAATTGTTTGCGAGAAAGGAAAGGACGTGGCATTGAATATCCAAGGCAGTATTATTGGAGGAACACTTGAGCTTATTAACTGTGAAGGAGTAACAATTACACTGATGGCTGACACAGAGGTAATGTTAAATAGTTATGAATTTACACCTGTGCTTATGGTTTTAAGTGACAGTATTTACCCTGTTTAATTGGTTTTCTTGTAGTCTTTCGTAATTTCGTATATGAATTGAAAATAGAATTTAGAATTTTGTTTTGTAGTATTATTAATAGCGGTAGTGGTAACTAATAAGGTTTTCAGTTTCTATTCACTCCGCTTTGTAATTCCAACCGTTGTGTAATGCTAAGGGTAATTTGAAGCTGGTTGAAATTTACACATACACTACACCCTAAAACCTCCAAAAGCCTGTTCATTCCTCAACATACCAATGAACTATTTCATACAGTATATTCTCATACTGGAATCACTCTTCCTTTTAGTTTGATAAGGAAAAGCATTGAGTAACTTTTTGAAAATTCATCAGGCTTTTGAAATTGCATTTGACTATGTAAAGAAAGAAAATGAATATCAAAAGTGCTGCTTCTTTTTTCACACTGTATTTAGCACAGTAATGTTGCAGGGGTGGTGATAGTCTAATTGAACATATTCTATATTACTGGTAGGTTCGGATCTGGAAGAAACCCTAATTTATGAGGAATTCTCATGAAGAGCATCTTATGCTAGAGGCCATGATAAATTATTTCTCATTCCCAAATGCTGTAATATTTTGTAGTAAATTTTTTGACTTGGATAACATATGGAAAGAGTAATTATTTAATTACTCATTAATTAATTATGTAGATAGTCAAGTTATTAATATAAACATGTTTTTGGACATTTTACTAATTTGGCAGTCACATGTCTTGATGATACACTTGTGTACCAAGTTTTGTTTTGCTGGCCTCAAAACAGAGGTGTGCATAAAAAAAGTTGGCTGGACAGGATAGAACATAGACTTTGGCAGGAAAACTGTGCTGGCATAAAGGCTTGCTGGCTTGATTTGCTTGCCAGCAGGGCAAATAAATCTTTTTAATGAGACTACAACATTTACTCAGACATATTTTAGGCTATTTACCAAGTTCAAATTAAGTACCTTGTTGAAATGATCAAAATGTTTTTGTAGTTTGTGTGTATGTGTATATATACATGTATGTTTTTTCCTTGCAGGTACCTATAGTAACAGTTGATAACTCTTCAGGTATTAAGATCACTTTAAAGAAACCAACTCAGCTCCAAAGCATATACTTTCATGAAAGTCAAGACATTCATGTGCAGCTTCAGTTATCTACCACCCCAGAAATTCTGGATGAGAATACAAAGGTCTTTACTCTAGACACACAGAAATGTTTTTATGATAATAGGGGAGAAGCAGTGCAGTGGGTTGCTCATTGGATTAAGGGATCAGATCCAGTATGTTTTATTACAGAAAAAGTTGTCCGAGATGGTATTCTTGTGACCACTGAAGAAGAAAAGAGAGCTGCCTATGAAAGACGAAAAAAGGGGCTTGATAATCTAGAAGGCATGTTGTCATTGTGTGTAGAGAAAGCTTTTTCTCACAGAAATAGCAGGAATAAAAATGGCAATTTAGCTAAAGTTGATGCAATACCTGAAGAGGAGTCAGCAGAAGAGAATCAGTCAGGTCAGGAGAATCCAACTGAAATTAAACCAGTGGGAGCAAAGTCAAAAGAAGAGCAGGAATAGGAGCTCTTTGGCGCCCCAATTAAATTACAAAACCGTAGTTTTACAGAGTTTCACAATGACAATAATTTAGAATTATCAATTTTGAAATAAGGCATGTGAAGTAAAGCACATACTAGTGGGTGTACTATTGTCTTTTATATGAAACAGTTGTAAGTGTACTCTAGAAAATGATTATAAAAATACAACTTGAATTCTGCAATGCTAGTGGATGTAAGATTATGAGTTCCAGAGAAAGACTAATCAAAATATACTAGTAAGAATTGATGAGCACTAAATTGCATGGTAAAAAAGCACTAGGTGAACGGTCTAAAGTGTGTTGGCATTGTTACCCTATTTCTGTGAGGATTTTCCTTCATTTTTAGTTAGACAGTTTTTGCTGTCATCATTTAGATTTAGGACCTCCATTAAACCTCCATATCATTTGTTTAGTTTTGATCCTACAGAAAGTTGCTAAAATATGTAAAAATTATCACATAACAATTATCACAAGGTTGCTTTGCAAAGCGTAATCATTCATTAGGATTTTTCAGAATATGGTGGCTGTTTAGTTTACTAGTTGCTGTACATGTTTAACCAATATAAGACAAGACAGTTTTTTAGATATGTTAAGAGCTGTTTAAATTGGACAGTGAGCAGTATATTGTGTACTGTTGTGATTGAACATACACAACAACCTTGGTGAAAACATAACATTGTGTTTTACCCAGGCTCTGGCAACTGATGCAGCAATTTATAAACTTGCTATTGTAGAGTTGTATAGCTACTACAATTAACAATCAGATTAAGAGACTGCAAACTGGGTTTTAGTAAGAAGGACATTGCAATGGTTACATGTTAAAATTAGTGAATTCCAATTGTAAACTCAACAATAGCTTTTGTGCCCTAGAGAGAAAAGAGTAAGCTTTATTTGCATTTTTTAGGATTGGGTTTTAAAGGTTTTTTGAAATTTAATTTACTTTGCCTTGCATACAAAATAGTAGGACCCTGTTATAACCTTTTAGAAATTTGCCTCTCTTTTTCACATTAGGACCTGTAATTTGAAATGGTGATGTTTGATATTTTAATCAATACTTTTAAAGCTCATTTTACAAGTGTAGATGTGTTTTTGAACACCATACAGTCTTTCCCATTAGAATAATCTGCCAATAGATTTACAATATTTGCACTACCTGCTGTTGCATTCAGAAATTAAAAGTAGCCCTGAAATTAAAGGACAATACAAAGTTTTTTATTGTAAGAAAACAGGTAATTTTAAAGAGACTAAACAAAATCAAAGGCGAATTTAATCTCAAAGTAGGGTTACTTTAAGAACCCCAAAAGAGGAATCAGTGTTGATTTGAGGTAAAATTTTCTCATGGAGAGAACTTTATTTAATTGTTGTGGTTGCATCATACATAAACAAAGGTTTTCTAACTCTTTTCTGTTACTTACTGCTTTATATTGAGCCAGATGATGCCTTGTAGATCTCTGTCTGATTTTGTACATTTCTTCATATTTGATTCAATGACACTTGTTATCAAAGGAGATGTAAAGTTTTACCTCCAGAGTTTTTGTTATGTAAGATATATGAATTTACAATTTTTGTCTTTGCCACTTTAATTAGTATTTAATATCAGGCAGTAGAAGTACTGAATAAATTAGGCATTTTCACCTTTATAGATTTTGTAACATTGTCCACTTATATTTTGTTAATGTCACTCCAGTGTTTAAATTTTTTATCAGACCTTTATTTTGTATATATCCTCGAATGCACCTGTTAAAGAAAACGAAAATCAAACATATTTTTGTTTGTTTCAATTACTGCTCATAATAATCCCGTAAGCGCCCTATGAGCGTAAAGAATTAACATAAAACATTGCCAAAATCGACTACTGTTGTGGCAAAATTTTAAACGAAAGAATTATACTATTTTAATCCATTTCAAGCAATTTTATGCAGACCAGAATAGTACAAAAATGATACAACTGAACAAAATGGTATCTTGAAGCCTATTCTGATTTAACTTGTAAACGAAAGCTATTAGAACTCTGTAAGACCCAAACACTTTATCGAAATAGATATAAGAATACACAATAACGAAGGATATGTGTATTGTTTAAAAATGAACTTTACAAAAGAGCACAATTTGGAGCTTCAGAATGTTTTCAAGTGTTTGCTATTTTTCTAGGCATTTTGAAACTTGTGCCGCAAAAAACTGTTCCGAAACGCGACGTCTTACTATGAAACCGGTGTTATGCCGCGTTTTGTAATAAACGACTCATTTTGTAATACCTGTCCCTTTTGTAACAGAAACGGCTCATTTTGTAATAATCCACCTGGCGCGTTTTGTAATAAATTTTTGACAAGTTTTGTAATTAAAAAAAAGTTGCCTCGTTTTGTAATAAATTTTTTGTTCATTTTGTAATAAAAGTAAAAAACGTGGGTTTTTTAAGTAAATTACAACTGAATACGAGCTGAAATTTTTATGAATATAATTTTTGTTTGTTTTTTACAGACCAGAAACTAACAAAAGATTCCTTGACTACTGTACTCTAGAAGGTTGAATTGGGTCATGAGGTTGATTTTTGGCCAAAGTGGCTTGTTTCATAATTTTTCTTAAATCTTACCTGTGATTCTGGCTTGTCTGTGCAAGGTGCATAAAATGACGTCATCAAAAAAGAGAAACCGTAATAATTTTTAAACTTTTGTGTTTATTGATTTAGACTAATGCAATGCCATCAATTGAAACTGTACTAACTGCATTAGTTCAGGGAAGAAATTTTAGCGAAACTTATTTTCGCGGTTAGCATGCCTTCAATATTTTTTGGTGGCAGAGGGGAGGGGGGTCAACAGAAAGAACGACTAAGCTTTTGTCAATTTTAAAACTTAAAGTATAGGCAGCCTTTATATACCTGTTTGCTTGGCTCAGAGTACCAAGTACATGGTACTAAAAAAGGTTCAATAAAACCCTGAAATTTCACGGAACTAATTTTTGCGGTCAAGCTGTAATTTGTATATTTCGCTGAACTTAATTTCCCAGTTAGGACCTAAAAAAACGCGAAAATAAGTTCCGCGAAAGTTTATTAAGATACCCATTAATTTATTACAGCATTATATTACCAATGCAAATGATCTGGAACTCGATGTGACGAAGCAATTTGTTTCATAGATCATAAATCGCATAAATTTAGGTTCGTAAAACAACGCAACGATCTTCTGTAACAAAATATAACAAGACAATGTATGTAAAATCCTAACAAAAAATGTATAAATCGTACCAAAATAAAAAAAAAGCAACGTATATACATATACTATGTATAGAGAGAAAGAACAAGGAACCCAGTGAGATCCATCCAGTTACAAAAAATATTATAAATATTCAAATTTGGACTTCAATAAAAGTCATGCACACTCTGGTCAAATTTAAGAATATTCAGTAACCCAGGCTTTCCTTCTAAAATTGAGTTATTTATCTTGATGAACTTTGATTATTGCATGGCGTACAAAAAGTAGTTTTTTCTACTCTGACAGTTGATTTCCCAAGTAAATAGTCAAATATTTCCGCAGAGGAACAGAGACAAGGTTTGTTTCTGTTTTCATTGAATTTTCAAAATAAACTTTAAATTGCAAAAGCCTACAACTAGGGAAAGAGGAATTAGGGTAAAAAGCTTGACAAATATATGTGCGTGCAGAAAGTTAAGAAAAAAGGATTGTCTCTGTTAGGGTTATTGTAACAGGGTTATTAAAATTTTGGAAGATTTTAAGAGGAATCTTTGAAGTTTGTCTCGGTGAGAGTCGATACATCAATGAGTGCTAACTTTACTTTAAAAATCACGTTTTAACTTTTATTACAAAATGAGCCAAAAATTTATTACAAAACGCAACAGGTGTTACAAAATGAGCCGTTTATTACAAAACGCGGCATGATACTGGTAACTATACACAACACCTAGGAATATTTTGTAAACCAAGTTGTACTGACACTACAGTCCCAGTCGCGCTTTTTTGAACTTTGACAAATGATGCAACTCATTGGAAGAGAAATATATTTGACGTTTCTGATTGATTTGGTTTAAAATATCACCCCCTCTAATACTTAACTCGTCACAGAAAAAATGCCTAAAGAAATAGGAGACGACCTATTTCTATGGCAACTCAAACTATCTTTTTTTGAAGGAAGTAGATGGGACGTTGGTTGACAATTTCTAAAAATGCATATAATGAAAAAGTTAATTAAAACTAATCAACCCATTAATTACAGTAGCTTAGAAATATTATTTTAAAATGTCATTAAATCAAGGAGCAATTCTGACCGTCTTTTAAGCAACGGTTGCAACGGTTTTTATCCGTACCTGAGAAGTGCCAAGTTTACCTAGTATCACAGAAAGAAATTGTGCAGAATGGAAAACAGCTCGAGTGTTTAAAGAAGTGGCTTAAGATCAGTTATTTTTTCAATTTTTATTGATTGCCTTAATACTAGAGGATAATGGGTACTGCGGTACACCGACTCATAGGTCACAATTTGGGTTGTTCGACTTGGTTGTGATGCCACACAACCGGTCATGTTTTATATGATCCTGGACAAATGTCAAGCTACCTTGATATTTTTCGAAATTTAACCTAAAATTGACAAGTGAACAAGGCAGGGTTAAACGAAATAAATTTCCCTAGTATGTAATATATTTTTAAAGAATCAATACATATTTGTTCTCGTTTTTTGTTGGTTTTTTTTTTGTATTTTTGGATTGCCTTTTTTCAAGCGAGTAACAAACCATTTCTTGAAAACCAGCCTGCCATTTTTACGTAATAGATGTATTCCTCAAAAATAGAGTTTTCAAAAGAGAAAATTTTAAAAGCTTCGTGGTGTATAAAGTATTTGCTATTTTCCTAGTCATTTTGAAATTTGTGACACAAAAGACAATTTCAAAGCCCAAAACGATCTATCATGAAGCCGATAACAATTTTTACACCATGACTTCTGATAAAGAAAAGGATGTTATTCTTTGCGCAATATTTGGTTGGATTAATTGAATCCACGCCTCACCTTTTCTTCTTTTATTTTAGCTCCAGAAAATCATTGGAGCATGTAATTTTGAAATGAAGGTTTTTGGCGCTTACTATGCTTTTATGTTGACCCAAATCGCCCAAACGTTGTTTTTGAAAAAATTATACTAAGGTGAGATCCAAATGTACTTTTTTCGCCATTTTGATTTTAAAGCAAACAAAATTATGAACATATGTGCCAGTTTTTCAAAGAAAGTTTCCCGGAAGTTGGAGGGAGACTCGAAATATACACATGGAAAAACAAGTAGACCTCATTACAAAAGAAAACTTTCCCGTGAACATACTATTATTTCTGTAAATATTAATTAATATGCCCAGGTATGCATTTTTCAAAATCAGGCGCTTTTTTCACTCCCCACTCAAATGCCTTCTCTTTCATTTATCTTGTTTTCTATGTGATCCAGACTCCCTGGTTCTGGTCGCACACTACCAGCATAATATAATCGATCCCCACAATTTCGCAATTCAGCGTTTATACAACATAGCCTCAGACACAAACATTCACCTTTAACCATCAAGGATACCAGTTTTGCCAGTCAAGTGATACAGTACGAAGTATATGTGGTAGTAGATGATGTGTGATCTGATGAGCATAACCCTGTGGTGAATGTCAGTAAAATGAATTAGTTGTGTTGTTTGATTTGCTTGCAATAATTGAAAGCGGCTAATAACCCGTAATTACTATAAACGCTCTTACTACCCCAACTATAAAAATGTTAAAGAGGCTACGTATACTGCATATTACATATTCCTTTTTAAGAACATGTTGAGCCTGTTACCTACTACCGATGTATCCAAGTTCAAAACCCCAATCCTTCTTTTACCTTTTCTCCTCTTTATGCCCTCCACTCCCATGCTCCTTGCTCCTTACTCCTTACTAATAATGCACCATTTGATACATGTTAAAATAGTAGTCTTATTTTGGGGGGACGGGGGGTGTTTTGTTTGTGTATGTGTGTATATGCTTGTGAAAGAACGATACACAGCATTTTGATATGACAACAGAAACAAATAATAAGGGAAACAAGAAAGAGATTAAGAACTTGTATGCTTAACCTCGACATGATAGAAAAGGGTAAGCAATCAAAGAACACTGTCTGCAACCCTATCATTAGTGCCATGCTCTTGTACTCAACTTTTGTATTGATTTCTAGCACAAGCTCCTTAATCCAAAGTGCTTTCAGTGGTGATAAATATTCCTTCCCTGGCTGAAGCAAGTATGAATGAATTTACCTTATTTTAAGTCGATTGAAAACTGATTCTGAACTAACGTACAAAAAAATAGAAAGGGAGCAGCAGTGGAGTATGAAAGTTTTTTTCATAATGATCAAAGAATCAGACATCGTTTTATGTGCAAAATGTTTTAAAAGAGTTCTGAGATGTGCTGCAGTTTTAGTTATGAAATGTTAAAAATAAGAACCGAGACAGAACGTAATGGATTTAGCCCAAGAATATGTCAGACCCTTGGAGTTTCCGTGACGTGGACTTGGGAGGCTTCCTTAGTTCGTATTACAGATCAACTTCCTTGGACGCTGATGTTAACCAAGCTGCTGACCTGTATTTTGACTCTTTCAAAATTTTGGACCAAAATCCAAGCTTTGGTTTAGAGAAACATGTCGGCAACAAAACCTGGCCGTCATTCTTGGGTGGGCTAAAATTTGTGCTGGATGAAGGTCAAGAAGCAATAAAGCAATACAAATGTAAACGGCATTTCGAAGTAAAGTTAAATTCTAACCATGTTAGTTCGAGGTAGTAAAACTCTTCAAATATGCTATTAACTACTGTATTGCAATAGCAAAGAGCTCTTTACGGACGTAAATTATATTCACAGTAAACAGCTAATGGAGCGAAGAAATACCCCTGGGGAATTGAAATGGGTTGGTTCCCAGAAGGGAGGGGTACCTCTCTGATACAAGTTAGACGAATATTGATAGACCTAATTCAGTTGCCTTTATATGGACATAGACTGACATTCAATCACTTAGATGATTATATTATAGTTGTATAGTTTTTTTATTGCTTTTCTTAGATAAATGGCGTCAAGTTATGGTATTCCAGACGAGGATTCGGTTGGAAAAAAAGAATATTTTGACAGCGAGGATTTGCTATCCGAAAAGCTAGATATTCTTGCAACATGGATCATGGAATGTCAGCATTGCATCATTTTCACAGGAGCAGGCATAAGTACAAGCACTGGTATTCCTGACTTCCGCAGTGGTATGAATACTGTTCTCAAAACTGGACCTGGTGTATGGGAACTTAGAGATAAAAACATCGAGAGGCCGAGAAAAGCAAGAACAGTAAGCTCATTACAGGCAATACCGTCAGCAGCACATATGGCTATTGTACAGTTGGAGAAAGAGGGCTTAGTAAAACTTGTCGTTAGCCAGAACACAGATGGACTTCATCAGAGAAGCGGTTTACCAGTAGAGGCTCTTGCAGAACTGCATGGTAATACAAACCTTGAGATCTGCCACAAGTGTAATGCAAAATACTTAGGGGATTTTCGTACTCGGAGTGCCAGAAAAGTACACGATCATTTTACGGAGAGACTTTGTGATGACCCTAAATGCCGAGGCAGGCTGTATGATTCGATCATTAACTTTGGCGAGAGTCTCCCAGAATACGAACTTGCTAAAGGGTTTGAGGAAGCACATAAGGCCGATTTGTGTATTGCATTGGGATCAAGCTTGCGTGTAACACCAGCTGCTGATATACCACAATTGGTTGCAAAAAGAAGTAAGAAACTTGTTATTGTGAATCTACAGAAAACACCACTACATTCCTGTGCTTCGCTGAACATTCATGCAATGTGCGATGAAGTGATGATAGGACTAATGAAGCGGCTAACGTTACCGATTCCAAAATGGAAATTGCAACGTCGCGTTCGGTTGTTTGCAAGACTGTTAAACGGTACTGGTCAAACACAGAAACGTATAGACGTGCAAGTTACTGGCCTGGCGGTGAGTAAGGATATTCCATATTCATTCATACATCAGATAATACTTACAGCAAGTTTCTCAGGTGCTAGGGCCGACAAGACTCTTAACACAGAACCATATTCAACACATTTAATATTGAAAAATTGGTCAGAAAAACCTGAGACAGCCGTTAAACTATGTGCTGAGTTGCATTTTCATGGCCATTATGGCGAAAGGCCTTATTCATTGGTGGACGAACTTTTACTATCTACCAAAGAATTAAACAAGGAATATCTCCTTTGCTATGACCCAAGAGAAGGAAATTGGACTCTTGAGTAAACAAAGATTCCAAATTTGTTAATCGATATCTGGGCATTGTCCTAGAAAATTGGGGAAAAATTGGTATTCTTAACATTAATATCTATTGGTTTTTTAACTGTATTAATATCCATTCACTGTAATGACCTACCATGACATGTAGTAACAAGGAGAAGGGGAATACACAGCAACAAAGGGAAAGAAACCGAAGAGCACAGATGATTGGACAAGGAAAGAGGGAAACCGGGAAACAAATTACAATAAAAGAATATGAAATTAGAGAGACAGACAGAGGGTCACACACAAACAGGCTGAAAAGCAGACGAAAGAAAGAGTGGGGTAATAAGATTAAAAAAAAATACGCACTCCAAGTTAAACATGCATTGCACGAGAGAACGTAAAAATTTTTTAAAGGAAAAGCACTGACATTATATAACAAAAAACTCCAAGAATTTGCATGAACCTACACATGTAGTATGTGGAGAGGTTTTATAGGTTTTATTACTTTAGATTTTATCGTGCAAGTCACCTAAGATTTTATGTACTATTATACGACAATAAATGGTGTAAAAAGTAAAAAATAAGTAGTTAGCATTACTTTAAAGAGTTACCCTTTGTAATCTCATTATGACTCGCAAGACGTTTGACTAGACTACCTTGTTATAGGAAATTAAGGCCCTAGAAAATTAATGCAAATTTACACAATTAGCTTTAATTTTATAAACGTTAATTTCACGAGACGTTAATTTTGCATATCTTATTTTTCAAAGAAATAATTCTATGACATCATCTGCCAATTTACACTTTAACAATTGCGCTTCAGATATTATAAGTGTCACTTCGCCTTCAGCTTCGTTCGTTGACTCCAATGTGTCGAGGACTACTATTTCTTCTCATCATTCCTTACAATTGTGTTTGTAGACTCCACTATCAATTCGACAGCTTCGTGGTCGTTTTGATCATCTTCCACGTTTCCCCCGGTAGCCCTAATATGTTTTTTAGAATATTTTTCGATTCATCCCAGAAGCTCTCTTCTTCCGAGAGGTATTCAACACTCTTTACATTCTCCGTTAAAACTTATATTGATTTATAATCGGACCTACTCGTCAACTTATGTTCCCGATATGCCTACTCCTAGTTCGATAGCATACTTGATGTACATGCTTAATTCCCTAGGAATATGTACAACAACTTCATGTTTTTTCCCGCTAGAAATTTTTACGGAGCCAGAGATGGCAAACTTGTCGTAGCTATTATTTCTTTGTTGTGAAAACCATATCTTCTGTCCTGCATTTGGTTTCCACATCCTTCTATTCTCATGGTAACTACGCAGTCCGCTTAAGAAATCATAACATGTCTTTTGAATGGTTACTACAGTATCAGTTGACATCTTTTTGTTTATCACTCACATATACAATATAAATAGCAGTAGAATTTAGTTTCACCATTTTGTTAAAAAGCCTAAGGTTGAAAAGCGCAGACCTCCTATTTGGATTCAAATAGGATGTCTGGGTTTTGAATTTTTAACTTTAACTTTTGAAACATCTTAACGTTTCTTCTCAAGTGACTACAAATTGTCATTGTTGAAATATGTAACTAAATGTCCGACTGGTGGAGTAAAGAAAACAGTTTTGCCTTCTGTGGAAAACTCTATAGTTGTATCTAAGGAATATGCCAATATTAGCGAGGCTGTTAAACTAAAGAAAACTACTTATACAAGAAAAAGGAAAAAATATCTTACAAAGATGAAGAAAAGATAAAGATTGCCAAGTGTGCCAATTTTTTTGGTGTGGCAAATGCGGTACGACGGTACAAAGGCAAGTTTCCAAATATTAGAGAGAGCACTGTACAATTTGTGGATGTTTAACAAAGTTGCGTTCGAAAGTTAAACGTAAGCTCCTCCTGAAAATGCTCTTACATCAAGCGCTTCCTGAAGAACTAGGTGTAAAGCTTAAAACATTTCTCGTTGCTCAGAGAAAAGCTGGCGCCACTAAAAGCCGTCATACTGTCTATAGTGGCCTAATGGACCTTATTTAAAAATATTTGCAAAGTTATGGGAATCTGTAAGAGTTCACTGTGACTGATGGTTGGACTACTTGATCAGAGAATGAACTTCGTACACAGGGCGTCCACAACTTTGAGACCATGCGTGACCTAATATTTGTGGACAGAGATGTGGACATTATTTTTGCATGATATTTCTACCTGTGTAAACACATATAACATCCCGGATAAGCTCATTATAGATGTAGATCAGACTCCTTTAAAGTATGTGGCGAATCGAGTTTTGCCAAAGCAAGGTGTCTATGACAAACGTGCAATTACTGCTACGTTGGCCGGAAAACTAACTGGATATATCTTGCCTTTTTAGCTGATATGTAGAAAGAAAGCAAAGTGCTCATTACCCACTGCTACATTTCATGAAGGCATGTTACTGAGTTTCAATGAAGTGCACTGGAGAAACGAGTAAGAGACCTTGCGACAGATAACTTAAGTCATAGCTTCGTATATTCGCTGAAAAAAGGAAGTGTTAGTACTGCCTGAAGACCGAAAATCGTGTCTTGTTTGGCATGCTTTCAAGGCTAAGAACAAGTGTGGGTAGGGCTCCAATTGGATGGTGCAGCATTCTTAGATACGAATTCTCAGCCAAGTGAAAATAAGTGCCGTCTGGTAAAGGGGCACAAAGAAGCCTTTGGTATATTTTGTTGTATATAGTGCGTTGGTTACTTTTTATCAATCTTTACTGACATCTGCCCCTGCTTTTCGGGTTTTAAATGGATGTAAACCTGTGAAAGGCAATATTAATTCCATAATATATTTCGAGATCTTTAAATTAATTATCAAATTAAGAATAAAAAAGTTATTTTGTTGGTTTTATAACTTTATCGTACACATAATAAAGTCAAAATTTTTGCGCCTAATCATTGTTTTACTTTGGTTCAAATATTGAGGAACAGAAGAAAAGGATAATAGTGGTAGGGTCGGTGAGACATTACTTAAATCAGGAATCTTTCAAGAAGTGTTTCTTTGAATCGTATTGATCAATCGAGGCATTTCGAATATTTTAGACTCGTTTTCACATTTCAGTTTTCATAGATTTTTCCCTAGAGAAAAGGATTTCCTCTCGTATTTCAAGCTATGATTACATTTCAAGAAACTATATTTCAACCACTTAATTGGAATTCCTTATTCTCGTTTTCATACTTTGTAATGGATGGACCGTTTAGCACAGTTACCGTACCAAAATAACCTCACTTTCGTTCACTTTTGCTTCAAGTTGAAAATGAGGCACTTAGCAAGAAAAAGAGGCACAGGTAGTCAGACGGCTAGGATAGTTACATGATTGCCAACAGAACTACTGAGGAAAATATAGTGCCCGCACGCCCTTCCTTGCACTATGTCGCCTAAATCGCTTCGAGATGCATGACACCATAAGACCCCAAACTTTATTCGTGTTATGGGACCACATTTTCTGAAACCACCGTTCCCCCGAAATAATTCTTCATATCTTTGGACAAAATTAGCTGAACACCATACCGAATAACAGTTCATTTCTTTGTGTAATGTCTTACACCTCCCTTCACCTAACGAATCGTTCAAGTAAAATAATGTGTTATTTTGCCAAGTACCCCCAAAAATTTGGAAGATGATCAGCTTGGCAAGAAAATGTTTAGTGGATGATAACAAGACCTTCTTTTGTTTAGGAGATGGTTTTTACCGGAATAATTAGCAATTTTATTTCTTCTCATCCGGATTAAATGGAGTCCTTAATGAAAGTTAGTTATTTTTGACATTGTTTATCTTTACTACTTGCGCTATCTATGTTATCTTTCATTTTGCATAACAAATGTTTTGAAAAAAACCAAGGCACTGGCCGGATTTGAATCGGGTGCCCCCTTTTACTACAGAGGCGGTTTAAACAATTTAGCTACAACACACGTGGCTGCCAAACACTGTGTTTTCTTTTACATTCACAAAGGTCTGTCGGTCTGTAGCGTGCTTGGACTTTTAAAAAAACCGCTTACAGAGCCTAGACTTTCGCCGATCACCACCAACATTTAATCAGATCTTTCTTGTGGTATTATCAACATTGTCTGAAAATTTCATTTAAAACCGTCCGTAGCTTTTTATTATATCTATTTGGCACAAACAAGCAAAGAACTGACAGACAAACGGGCAAACGCACACGAAAACATAACCACCTTGATGAAGGTAATAAAATATGGAGTCACTGCCCAGAATATGTTTTTGTCCAATTGATAAATTTAGCTGCAAAATCAGTTCAACTTTGCTTTCAAAATGTTATGTACCAAACAATTGTCAGTGTAGTCAAGGGCTCGCCACTAGATCCAGTTTTCACTAATATTTCATCGGCTGTTATTAAAAACAATTACTGTCTTTACAATATTCAGGTCCTCTTATTTGTTAAAGATTCGCCACTTGTGCTATATTAAAAAATCAACAAGGCAAGATTAAATTTACAATTTTCCACAATTTTCATTCATCGTAAGTGTTTACTACTAAAAGCGAACAGATTGACTTTTGCCATAATGAAAATAAAAGGGGCCATAATGAAAATAAGGTCTTCATGATCTGTATTATGCTACCCCTGCCACCGTTTCTCTAGATTACCGTCCCGCCTGTGTGTTTCGTTCTTTTTTGTTTCTGTTTTGTCTTATTTTTTAACGATTTTGGATAACATCATGTATTAGGTTTTTACCATTTACCTTTGAACATTTGTATTTTTTTGTTAGTGGCGAATAAATACATACATAAATACATACTGCTTTAAGATATTTTAGTAAAATAAGACGATCATCTTTCTTTAAACCAGTGTATTGAAAGGCAGCCTTTACTGAAAATGCCGTTTTGGGAATGAGAATCAAGCCTCGTCTATCACGTTTACTGAGAAATCCACTTGGCCAAAAAGCTACTGAGAGGAATGAGCTATGTTTTATTCAGTTTCCTCTGAATTCTTCTATATCTTGTTGACGTTTCGTTTTGTGAAGTTGGCTTTATTAGCATGGTTCGCTGAACTTGGAGGCATAAAAGCGTGTTTCACAATAGCCTAAAAGAGTAAAGTGTAAAACTTCATGCTGCTAATTGCCCAAAGGTAATAACGTCGAGAAAACAAAAGCAAACGACCCAAGAAATGTGTAATTAAAATTTAAGTTGGTTTATATGAACAGCTTTACATGAATATAACTAATGTCCACAAAAACATCGATTTGAATAACATATCATTATCTAATAATCTTGAAAATTCTGAACTTTGTGGACTCAGAGGAAGCTATAGATGTAAGAGCTTTATCATGTCATGAGTCGTAAGCTTTTTTTCCGAGCTACGTTTCGAGGGATACTTCTCCCATCGTCAGCCTGACGATGGGAGAAATATCTCTCGAAACGACTCATGACTGGATAAAGCTCTTACATCTATATCATTACCTATTTAGAATTGATCTCAATGGTAAAAGTGAACAGGATTTCTAAAATTTTCAATGACGACTTGAGAAATAACGAGAACAATTCAAAACACAAACGATAATGATTTTTTTTCAATGAGCACAAGTCCAAGGATTTGGTCACTAAAGTAAAGTCATAAGTCCCAATGGAGTGACCTCCTAAAGAAAATAACTTTGTGTCCAAGCTTACCTGAATAAAACGTATAAAAAAGACAGCCCCACAGGCGAACATAAACTAAAAAATACATCATACTAAACTTGTAAACAATAACTCTGGACGATATTAAGACTATTTTCAGTAAAGATCTATCTTTTGTTTAGCTTTTATCTTTACCCTAGAGCTGTTTATGCTATACTACCTTCAGTCACTTTTTGCCATTTCTCCCTCCATGGATTTCTTCTTGAAAGGAACCCACCTTTTTACTTGCAGGGTAGAGTCTTCTAGGTCACCGTGACCTCCTTATAAAATACGGCATCCATAATATGTTGAAATTGTTGTCCTCGTGGTCTTTCTTAGCTGAAATAATGCGTGTTACCTGGGTAAACGGCTGTCTCTGCATAACAGAGAAGGGATTGTGCTGATGTTGTTCACATGAAGGTGGTAGTGAAAACCCTTCAAATTTTAGACGCATATCTCTTTAATGTACTGTATTACCTTAAAGGTATCTACACCTCGTCTTAGTGATGTTATGTTCGAAGTTTTTGGGTGGAAATGTACAGCAATGGAATACTATTGCCAATACAAAAACTAATGACTTTATTTCTGCGAAGTGTCAAAGGCCACTTCCTGACATACATGAAGAAAAATAAACCTAGATAAATTGGTGAGCTGAAGGAAGTTTGAAGGAAGAAATGAAAGAAGTGGAAAAACCAAGATTTTATTTTCAGTTTTATTTCCCAGGTGTTCATAGACTTATTTGTTCTTATTATAATTAGTCATTGCTATTATGTTCCATTTTACTGACGCATATATCCTACGAGATTGTTTTCTTGTTCATTTTACACACTGAAGATGATTATGTTAGTAATCAAAATATGAGTGATAGTCATATATTTAATACCTTTTCATTTGATCGATATCTACACTGATCCAGTAAGGATGAATATTTTCGGGATTTCATTTATTTCAGGCTAAATATACATACCCAGTAAATGACATAAATATGCAAGGAAACATTAAAGGATAAACAAATTAAAAAGTCGATTTTTTTGCTTAATCTCGATCCTTAGTGTACTGAAAAAAAAAGAAGTGGTCATTTATTCAGTAAAGATCTGAAGTGAAACGGATTTTTAGCCCCCAACCCCCTTAAATGCTTACATTGTCTAAAACGTTTGGGCAATTTGGCTTTTCGAACCATTCTTTGCATGACCAGCTCCTTTGTGTTTTCGACTGGTTCCAATTTGCTGATCATGCTGCAATTATCAATTAATGGTAATGAGAGAAAAAGTACCTGGTCTAGTATTTCACCAGATGGTGTCAGTGGACGAAGAAAATCGCATATAAATGTAAAACTTTGAAATAATGGAACTTTCGGGTTTTTTTCATTTTCATTTGGGCCTGACGTGAGCTTGTTTCAGCATTAAAAACTGAGGAGTCCTTTAAGTATTGTAGTTATTTACACTTTAGTATTAGTAACCAAAGGCACAAACCCAAGCTGCAAGCAACTTTAGTTTCACCTCCATTTACTTTTTAAAATTAAACAGCAGTCAACATGGTAGGTAACATTTCCAAAACAATGGTCATGGAAAACGTAACTGTCTCCCCAAAAATGTCCAAAAATGGCTTAGTCTTCGAAAAAATTCAAGTCGGTGGAATCGTGTTCTCTAAAAGCCCGTTTGGGCCAAGTTTAACCTTCCCTTAAGTAATATTTGCTTAGTGCGAGTCACTCCCAATTCTCGAATAATCCCGAAAAATGAAACCACAATATGTTTACTGAAAGATTCTTGAAGTGGCATGAATATGACACTTACCAAAACACCAAAGAGCTTCTAAACGCCGTTAGAAGCAATAGCAGACCTCCTCCAAAACAAACTTACATCCCTGAGTTCTATTCATGCGTTCATGTTTTGTCATTCTCCAAACATGGCTAAATTTCTTTAGTAAAAAACACAGTGCAATAGGCCCAAACCCATTTTCAACTTAAATACCACGTATAAAACAATTCTCTTGCAAAATCAAAAACCTCTATCAAGAAAAAATTTAAGTCAATCGCAAACAGTCCTGTTTAAAATCGAAACCTCTCTTTTATGCAATAGCTGGCTGTAAATCGTACCTAATCCAAGGCTCTTACAACTGGTGTCACAACTCAGCTCTTGATTCTTGCAAGAACCCCAAAAGCCACGGATAGGTCTTTTCTCTATGCCTATCCCCCTGTCTTGCTCTCAAATTGCATAATTTCTGGTGACATTTTCCGTTTGAATTTGCTTTTCGCAACCAATAACATGCAAAACGTCGAAGTAGGGGTAACCGTGGTATTCAGAAAAAACTGTTAACCAATCTATTATACATATATATAAAGATTCCTCATTCACCAACCAAATCAACCCACTTTGGTGACAGGTTTATAAACCTTTCCATGAGTTCTACTAGTGTTTCTTTCCTGTCACTTCCATAAAACCATAGGCCTTCTTAGATATGAATAAAACAAACTAGCTCTACATTCTCACAAAAGTTTCCATCCTTGTTATTCGTAGTACTTACATTATTCTCTGTTGTCTCAAGAACCCTTTACGCAATCCTCATATTATTAGTCCACATATTTATCAACTAAGAAAATGATTACCTTCTCACACCCATTTTCAATATATGACCAAGAGATTATCAATTATTTGGAATATTTACTTTTTTGGAATCGAGGCAGACAATGTAAGCACGAGTAACAGAGAGGTTTAACAATGTATGGAATAATTGTAAATGAAACAATTAGGTTTTTTAAAATCTCTAGTGGTTTCATACAAAACAGTGGTATCACACCAGTAAATTTATGAAGCCGCCATTTTTCAAATACGATTCCATGGGAGACAATTATGCTCTGAACTGCGATAATGAACATTGCTTCAAACAACTCCCAATCATACAAGTAATTGTAGGTCGTTAGGATCCTCTGTACGAAAAGCATTAGTTCAAGTGGTCGTAACTCATCTTCTCCAATAATTAAAGCTTATTTACAAAACAAATTATCACACAATTCAACGATACTAAAGGTAAGTGTGGACATCAGTTGAGGTAAGCAAATACTCTAAAAACGCGCCAACGTTCGAATATTGTGGAGCAGTACACATAAATCTATCCCGACTTGAAACTGGGAAGCCTGGAAAAATCTTTACAAAACCATTTATACAAAACCATCTGATATGGAAAAAGATATGTAAAGAAAAAAAGGCGAGGCCTCCCTATTTTTTTGCATTACAGGGAACAACACTAAAGAAAACATTTTTACAAATTAACAGATACACTAAAAAATAAAGCGTATTATTCAACAGTATAACACAAGCACAACTTTCGTAATGTCAATACAAAGGTATCAAAAAAATTAGAAAAGTTTTTAATATAAAACATATGTATAAATTACCATTAATTTACGTTATAACAATAAAAATCAACCCTCCCTCCTCCCAAACAAATCCCACAAAAAATGAAGAAAAATACAATGTAACAAGTAGTATTTACAAGGAATTCAAAAAAATATTTTTCTTTTGTCAATTCTAATGTTTTAAATAATTTTCCCAAAAAGCTAAAACAAAATAAATGCTGAAAAAATAACCTACATCACTTTCCTGGTAAAATATCTAGTTTTTTGAAATAAGAATCATGTTACCCTACATTATGAAACAATGAAACTCCTCCCTTTTACACTTAACAGAAAAGATCTATTTCTGGGGACCAACAAGGCCCTTTAACTCATGGTGCCTTTATCACAGTACACCATAACCAGGTTAACAAAGACCCATCTATTGCCGAGATAAGCTGGTCCTTGCAACGATCATCATTTGCGAAAATAGCTTTCCTTCTTATCGCCTATATGTTGATTTTCATGCACAGTTACAGTTGCAGCCTCAACGACACTAGTTGATTTCATTCTCTTTGAACGGATATTAGTGACTGGTTCGTTACACTCGGGAGTCCGTAATAGACGAGCTTGCAATAGCAATTTTTGCTTTTATCTAACTTGGCATTTTATTTAAATTTTTAAAAATTCGTGACTTAATTTATCGAAAAGTAGATCTCTGACTAGTTTATTCTATTCAATTGAGTAGCAAAACCTTGCAAAAGACTTACAAAGCTTTCAACCACGAAGTTAAGCTTATCATTTCCGTGACTTGATTCTCTTTTGTAATTGAATTATGTTGAATGAATTAATTTTTTAGATAAAAACAATGTCGGGAAAATCCAATACACATGATCAAGGTTAAAGATGTTATTTTCATTTAAGAGATAGTGAAATATGCCATACAAAAATTTAATACGAGAAAAAAAGGTATTCTTCAACAAACAAAACCGTGGTCGTCAAATTCATATTGCAGCTCGAAAGTTGAATATCACTGTTTAGCAAAGAAGCAGGGGAACAAAATATCACAAAAAGCGATAAACGTGTACCGCCAATAAGCAAAAAGATGTCTGTTATGGGGCGAGAGCTCTTTACAGCGATACGAAGCATAATAAACAAGGCAACATCGGTTTTAACAATGACGTAGAAAAGAGCCTGGTATCCATTCAACTCTTCAAGCAAGTTAAACGTTGCATCTCTACGTCCTCCAAAAAAAGGTTGCGTCAGGTACCACCCAAAAATCGCACCACATAAAAGAGATCCTTTTTGACTTTGCTGTTCAAGTGGAGAAACCCATAAAGGCAAATTGCTGAACGGTTTTTTTTGTGATTGATAGCAAAAGAACCTGAGTGTCAGGCAAACTCATCGAAAAAATATTTAAAACTCGAGTTTCAATATGTCGGTTTTGAACGTAATACAATGAGAATTGATGAGAAAGCCCATCAGTCAAACTTCAATTTTTAATTCAAACATAATTCGGTAATAATTCAATAAACTGGTGCCACAAATTCTGATGCAGCAATAAAGAATGCCATTAGAAACCTCATAAAAGACCATTTAAACGTTTGCCACAAATTCTGATGTGATTTGAAGTTTTTTTAAAACACACGTGCATTTTCCAAACCTTCAGATGGTCAACATTTTATTTTTCATCCTGCCTGCCAAACTAACCATACTCATCCATAATATTGTACTAACTTCCCTGCTTATTCTAGCCGCCTCCTTTTTCAGACCTACCGATATTATTAATCTTAACAAAATGCATCAGTGACACGGGTGCGACTTTATACCACATTCAGATAACACTCTTTCCTAAATTTTTCTTTCATTTTAACCATATACTGTGCAGATCAAGTGAATAAGGGAAATCAATTTATACAGTAGGAGGCATGAGATATAAAACTGCCCTCGTTGCAAACCTGGCTATGACAGATCAATTGGTAGAGCAAGTGAAACCTTAGAAATCAATCGGTACTAGTTTAAACACAGTTCAGAGCAGGTTGAATTTTTCATCTACTTTTCTTCGTACAAGGCACTTGATTTTGGATCCATTAACCCCACTTGTAAAAAACTAAAAAACATTTACTTGAACTTTTAATGAGAAACAGTAGTATTGCTCCATCTAAGCAATTCTCACTCACCATCTGCCAATACACCTAAACATATGTCAGTTAATACTGCTAAACATAAGTCTGCCAAATAATTGTTAAATAAACCAAACACTGGATTTGCGGAGACATTAAAACAGTGTAAATAACACTTGGTATATGCTTGCGATCATTCAAAGAATAGTGCAATTACACATTAATAACAACTACTTTTTCAACGGCTCGTCTATTGAACACTTTAAATAGGTACTTTGTGAGAAGTGGAATGCCTGTATTTGCATATAAAAAGTAAAAAGAGGCTTAATACTGTGGGGGTATGCATTTCATGCATAGCGCCTGCTGGAAAGTCACACAATTAGAAACGTCACACAATTAGAAACATAACAATCGGTGACATAAGATATTTGACATTCGGTGGTACTTTGTCAGGCCATTATAGAACAATAACTTCTCTTAAAATAAATTATATGTTCATTTTTACTGTCTGCTGCTAAAAAATCATAATGATAGTTACAGGTACTGTAAACAATGGATGGGCACTGCCCAGTCAAAATCAATGTTTGCGACATTTTGAATATTCCTTTTTAAGCAATGACTAGTGACCAGCCCTACTTTTAATCCTCAAAAAGTCTACAAACTGAAAAAAAACCACCAAGCCACACAGTAAGAAAAGACCACTCCCCCCTTTACCAATCGCATCGTTATAAGAAAAATCTCCACCAACAGATAGAGTATGTACACCAACGTACAGAGTACAGCCTCTGAGGGGGGTGGTATCCCATGCGATGGTAGCACGAGTAATGAAATACAAGATTTCTATTACATTATTGCATGTAGCTTCATCTCGTACTTGGAAAACAACCAGAAATATGATAGTACCACGTAGACGAGAAAAAGTAATTGGCGTAGTGGGTTTCAATAGTATCAAATGTAGTATTACAGAATGACGTAAAGGTCATATCTGCTGATAGCAGCTTATACCCTTGAATTTCTTCATACAAAAAAACTCGGAAGTCTATTTCCAATGGATTCATTAACTTGGGATTCCTGTGTCATCTTTTGTACAAAACTTCAAAAGTGATCTGGTTTCACTTATTACTTCTCTAAGTTCTGGGACTGCTAATCTTCGCTCCAGTTCATTCTTTTCATTTCGTAAATTATGATTTTTCGCTCTTTCTCTCCTTAAATGTTCAACAATAACTTCTTGATGAATACGTGCTGTGCTTAGTGATGACTTGGTAGCGCTTAATTCACTTTCAAGTTCTTGTATCCGAGCTTTTAATCTATTTACTGTGGCTTCCATCTGTTGACAGAATGCCTAAAAATAAAGAAATGGTAACACCAAGATATACCTTTCAGCTTTAAATACAAAGGACCGAACTACGGACCAACCAACTAATTGAGAAAAACCTCTTACAGAGGTGCCAGGACGCATCTAATGGAAAGCCTTGTCAAGTTTTGGAATGCCTGGCCTACCTGAGGTAAACTTCAACTGGTTACTATGTTCTTGTTCAAGGTCATTAAAATACCACAGCGCCAAATTACGTACAATCAGGGCCAGTTTGGGTAGGTCTAGGAAATATTGAGCATATTTATTGTTAGAAATTAATTACTCTAAAAATCTAATGATGATAGTTGTTGCTTAAAGTAAGAAAGCCAGGGGGTATTTGCTCAAGGGAAAGACTCCTCAAGTTTAAGGAAACCTGGGCTTTTGAGTGCAAGCTTAAGCTAGTATATTTTTAGAGAGCTGAGAACACATTTAGGATTTTTTCCGATGATCGACAAAAGCACTACGGAGCGACGAACGAACTGACCGACAGACGGCAACGGTCTCTTATTGTATTTGTGTGCTTGTAAGCAGGAGCAACAATGACGGTTGCAGGATTTCTGAAAATACAGGTCTGAAAACAAATACTTTTTAATTATTTCAATAAATGCTCATTTATGTTTGCGGAGTTTTATCAAAGAACAATTAATAATAAATATTTGCCTTCACAAAAGAGCACTAAATAAAGAATGCGAGTAACATGGAGTTAATTTAGCAATATATTAAAAACGGACCTTCAGGCCACACCGTTTAAAAATGCAATAAATACGACCTTTTCGAGAGCTTTTTCATTAAATATCACTTTTAAATATCCACAAATTCCCATAACATTAGGAATTTTAGTTTTCATCATTATTTAAACTGACTGGACATGAACTAATAATAATTTCAATTCGACCTTCTCTAAAAGTATGAGTTTCACAAAGTCGATGTACTAGCTTTTTATATTCTGAACTGAGAAAAAGTGAAACATTTTTTATTCTTTCAACGGAAAACGTTAGGGGCTGCTGGTTACGCTTTTATAATAGGAGTATCAAATGAAAAATTAAAAATCAAAAAAAATTCCAGACACTTCTTGTAAAACAATAGTTTTCAAACAAGCTTCCTATCATATTCATAAAATTATTAACATTTAGTTTATACCATTCCGTGAGCTTGTACGTCGCAAATCTCACACGACAAGGAACATGCAACGAGCTCCATCACAAACCATATGTTAAGTTTAATCTAAACTAAAAGAGGAACGACTTTTAGCGTAAAATTGTTTTTGACTGGTTTATACAAATTTGTTAAGAAGATTGTCCCCCCGATGATACAGATCTCGTAGGGAGAACAGTGTTTCAAATTTACTGATTACGATTTACCTGTATACAAATTATGAAATGAAAAAAAATAAATAATGTAATTATTCTTGCTGTGTAACTATACACATGGAAGGAAAGAAATAAAACACAACTAACTTTGCTTGGGCAAAGTGAAAATGGGCAAGAGAAAGGCAGAAACAGGGTAAAACACGTCAGTGCGTTAGAGTGGGAGAGTTAATGAGTGAGTGAGTGAGTGAGTGAGTGAGTGAGTGAGTGAGTGAGTGAGTGAGTGAGTGAGTGAGTGAGTGAGTGAGTGAGTGAGTGAGTGAGTGAGTGAGTGAGTGGGTGAGGGAGTGAGTGAGGGAGTGAGTGAGTGAGTGAGTGA
>RDPX01000485.1:104801-238754 GCA_003991215.1 Morbakka virulenta | reverse complement strand
TATTATTCATATATATATATATATATATATATATATATTATACTCTATATATATATATATATATATATATATATATATATATATATATATATATATATATGTGTGTGTGTGTGTGTGTGTAGGTTTGTATGCATTTTGATATTCCTTTTTTAAGTGTCTCATCAAACACGACAGGTTTATCTTCAACAAACAGTTTATAAATAACTTATAATAATTATTATTACATTAAATACACATACATATCTCAATTTGGTTTTATCAGCAAAAATTGTTTCTGGCCATGAATGACCTTTATACTACTGAGAAAACCTCTTACGCACAGACATAAGTAGATGCAGCTGATTTTAAACAACGGCATCTTAAATCATGTCCAATAAATTTGAATTAAAAAGTTCAGCTGCAACTTAGTTTTTACAATTTTGTCATGGCACCAACCTTGCAAAAAGAGATCTATCATGTTGCAATCAAGGTTTAAAACTTTTTAGCTGTGATTAAAATGCAGATCAAGCAACATTGAAATGTAATCAATATCTTGAATTGACTCGCTAACGAACTAAAAGTAACAGAACATGAAAATGAATGTTACTCCATATTAACTGGCTTTGTTTGAACTCTGGAGCAAAAATATGTATAGCACTCAAACCAATAAAACAAATGCAAGGCAAAACAAATAAAAAATATAAGATAATTAGCGAGTGGCAATGAAGACTGACCGCATTTCAAAACTCAATAACTCTGTTAGTCATACAACAAACTTAAGATCGGTCTCTCTACTAACCGTAAAGGTGTGCTTTTTTTCCACTATTTCATAGTCTATTATGGGTGCACATACACCAGACGTTGATAAGGCACAACTGAGGGACATGGATAAATCCTCCTCATTGGTCACATTATCGCTTCTTTCATCATTTTCTTGATTTATCGTCAGTCTGTACCTGTTGGCTCGCTCTCTATCCAATTCTTTAAGACAGTCAGTATTAAAATATGCATAACCCATGTCTGTTGCCATGATTTCACCTTCCAGGCATCATAATGCTCTTCGTTTTTTTTCTTTCTGACCCCATTACCCAAAGACTTCCTGGCTTTTTTGACATCAATGGGGTGCACATGCGCTTTCCACCCCCAGATGTGATCGTCACCTGACCAGACTAAAAAAGGGGGGCTTAAATGCTCCAGAAGAATTCTAAAATTGTCGGGTCACTCATTGATTATGTAAACTCTTTTTATTAAGATAGGCAATTTTACCTTTTTTTTTAAAGGAAATTTCGGGGACAAACGTGTCTGGACTTAGTCCTGAATTTTGACTTTAACTATATTTAATCTGGATTTTAACTGCCACTTATTTTTAATGCAAGAGTATAACTGCTTTTGTTTACTGATTCTAAAGGATAGCAACCAGATATAGCAAATAATTTTAGAACTTTTTTTAGGATAGAGAACTTACTTCAAATTGCAGTTAGTGGAAAGGTTGACTGAAATTTTTGGGATAGGCCCTGAATTTGACTTTAAGCTATCTTAATCTATTGTAATTACTAATATTTGGGGGATATTTCAAGATAAATGAACTTCTATCGATCATATATAGAGAGAATAATTGTATAATAATACAGTTTCTCTTTCTTTAACATACCACTATCTTAACAGCCAGGTACATCCCAACACAAAAAAGAGATATATTAGAGATATATCCGGATATGACAGACGGGTCTGTCTTTTCTTTGAAACTGAAAAGTAAAGGAGGTTAGTAGTGATCAGTAACAACTTACTTCGCTCCGACTGCAAGCTTAATCTTGTCTATTATTCTCCTTTTTAAGATCAGGTAATCACTTCATCAATGAATGTATACGGGATGTGTTATATTCTAAGAAAATAACTCTCAAATCATTGAGAAAGTTTCATAACTTGACAAACCTTCCAACACTGTTTACGGGAGCTAGCACTGGCGCCATTTGGGGTTTAATGAAACGTCACACAAAACACTTCAAGTCAAGAGTGTCTGTTGACACTGAAGCCAATTTCCCTATACGTCAGTTACCGGATGACAGGGTTATCTAACTAAAACAACATACAATTTCTTAAAGTCACCTTGCCAACTGCCCTAACTACCAAATTTGGTGAGGTAACACAACGTTCAATGGATCTCCCTGAGGTTTCTCCTGATGTGGTGGCAAATGTTTACAAAAAGTTACACACTGCCAAAGGAGTAGGTTGGGGTAACATCTCCATGAAAGCGATGAGAATTCTAGGAAAATTCTAAAGTGTTATTTTGATCCTTACAAAGATTATTATGTTTTCTCATTCAAATCGAACGTGCTCCTTTCCTGTGGAAATGTGCTTAAGTTGTTCCTGTATTCAAAACTGGTAATTTTGAAAAGATTACCAAGTATCAACTTAACTCTGTCCTGAACTGTCTGAGCCAGATGATTAGGAGAATTGCGTTCAACAAAATTTTTGTATTTTTATGACAAATGAAAACTTACTCCATCCACTTCAATTTGGCTTTCGTCTCAAACGTTCAAACATTACAGTACTAATACATCAAATTAGCATAATCTATAATGGCATGGCCGAATCTTTTTTCTGGGTCTTCGCAAGGCGTTTGATAATGTAAAGCATACTTTCTTACTATCTAAAGTCAAATTGTACTACCCGGGTGATTACGTGTACAGATGGCTTTCTTCTTTTTTATCTCAAAGAAACCAATTGTCAATTTTAATGGAGCTTTATCCAAAGAAGCTTCTGCATCTATTGGTGTTCTCGAAGCTTTAATCCTGGGACTACTGCTTTTTCTGATTTGTGTTAACGATTTGCCTTCCAACTTTTCTGTTGAATTTCTGTTTAAGTTTGGAGATGATACCACAGTATTATCATATGGAGTGTCCAGTTTGCTAGTAAATCAAATATACAGTAGTCCAGAAACATAAGTAATCTGGATAACATTTATTGATACTCATTCGAAAACCAGTTTGTACCACATCCTGGAGAAACCAAAGCCTTGCTATTTAGCAGCCACAGTAAAGCAACAGTTTCGGAAGGCCCTGCCTTGCTGAAGTTCAGTGATACAAAAATGGACCACGTAACATCTTATAAATGTCTCATTAGATGAATACCTAGGTTATTCCAATCAGTTAAAGAGTCTATGCAAAACGCGAAACTGTGGAATTTCAATTATCGGGAAGGAAAAGAGTTCTTCCCTCGTTGAAACTTGGTTACCCATGCTATTTCAATACAAGATAATTAACACCTTGGCTCCATCAAACGTATCTGAATATGCAACAAGTGTTTCAGATGTATATGGTCCCCTTACTCGTTTTTTCTCAGCTAGCGGATATCGGTTTAGATCAAGAGTTGCTGAATCAATTCATGTTAAAACATTTAAATTAAACATTTATACATTCAAATTCTTTGGAAATTTGGAATTTGGAATTCTCATCCTAAAAATACAAAAAGACATCCCCTCTCTCAATTCAAACTGAAGTGTAAATTTTATTTTATGGACATATTCAAGGATCAATTTTTATTAACTATGATTTTTATTGTATAATTGTAACTACCTTGATAGATAGAGAGATACACACACAAATATATACATATATGTCACGCTTAGTCCCTTTATTTACGTGGAAGGTATTAATACAAACACATTCCTAATAGCAGCACCTGTGGTAGTAGACACGGGGATGAGTTTTACACATCTTTCGCGTCCTGGCATTTAAGACATCTTACTGGCTAACTTTAATGTGCTGATGTTGAATATGCATTCAGTATTTTTCTAACACGTTCAGTTTTCTTGCTATCGGGCACACACATTTTTGCTATTATTAACATAGTTGCTGAAACATTTATCCTATAACTATAGTTCATTTTCAATGTAACCCCCCTTTAAAATCAAATCAAATGATGGAAGATGAACAGGTAAATTTACATACCTGTCAATACACGCACAAAGAAGACGCTGTTTACTCAAAAAAAAATTTTATTGTTAAAATATCTAAATTATTCGCATAGTTACAGAACATTGTACAAGCAGATCATTGAGAATTAGTATAGAAGAGCAAGAAAAAAATTACCTTAAAACTACTGCTTAAATGTGTTTTTGAAAGACTTGCTTCCCAAGGGTTTAGCATTTCTATTGTAATTTTCATTTATGACTGCTCCTAAAGGCTGTTTTCTTAGAGTAATCTCGATGGATGCTCCAACAACAGTCTGCTATCAGGTGGTTATCACATTTTCCTTTGTACCTTGCTCAATAGTTTTCAAATACGGTTAAAATTTTGTGGTTGCTCTGATAACGCCCAATCGTGAGAATTGCCAACCCCGTGTTGCTTTGTTTCTCTTCAGTCCATTGAGGCAACTTCTCGCAGGTCGCTTGATTCTATAAGAGGGCCAAGGTTTATCCTGCTCACTAAAGTTAACACCAAAGTATGGTGAGCAGGCTTTTCTCACAAAAGAATAATATTGTGCGTCGTTGCCTAGTTATGCTGTAACTTCCACAATTCCAAAATATATATGGACCCCCCAAATATGTATGTTCAACCTCAAACCTCTTCTGCAAGTATAAATTGTTAAAGGGCTTTGTAATGATCTTTACCTAATATGGAACCTGGCAAAACAAAACTGATTTTTTTTCACACACAAGAGAGACAGTTTGTGAAGATAGAGTTCAAATACAAAGAAAATAAACAATCACATTTCTAATTCTTTAAAATGTTTAAACTCAATAAATCACAAGACAACAGGAAGAACAGGAAGAACAGAAAGTGACAAGACTGACAAGAATGACAAGAATGACAAGAATGACAAGAATGACAAGAATGACAAGAATGACAAGAATGACAAGAATGACAAGAATGACAAGAATGACAAGAATGACAAGAATGACAAGAATGACAAGAATGACAAGAATGACAAGAATGACAAGAATGACAAGAATGACAAGAATGACAAGAATGACAAGAATGACAAGAATGACAAGAATGACAAGAATGACAAGAATGACAAGAATGACAAGAATGACAAGAATGACAAGAATGACAAGAATGACAAGAATGACAAAAATGACAAGAATGACAAGAATGACAAGAATGACAAGAATGACAAGAATGACAAGAATGACAAGAATGACAAGAATGACAAGAATGACAAGAATGACAAGAATGACAAGAATGACAAGAATCATGAATTAAGTTTCCCATGCGGCCATTTTTTCACCTCCATACTTAGATCGAAATAAGTATCTTTTCCTCACGTATCCTCAGAAAATGCATATGCTATTCTAGAAACCCTTTCACATTTTACCATGGATGCTTAAAACTCTCAGTTGATTTTTGCATCCCTTATTCCTTTTTCCTCATCACTCACTTCTTGGCTTTGCATGACAGCACTTGAAACATGGTTGTTTCTTCCTGTTATTCTTGTGATTTATTGAGTTTAAACATTTTAAAGAATTAGAAATGTGATTGTTTATTTTCTTTGTATTTGAACTCTATCTTCACAAACTGTCTCTCTTGTGTGTGAAAAAAAATTGAAACATGGTTGTTTCAAATATTTTTTGTTTCACGCCTGTGATATTCGCTCGTCTTAAATGATAGGAGCAAAATCTATTTATTTCTTCTATAAACCATCATGTTTTTCTCCTAAAGCTCTCATTTTTTATTATTAAAACACCGAGATATTTGACGTATTTCAAAAAGATCATTGATCTCCAATTCAACCTTCCTTTGACTGCTGGCTACCATCTTAATTTTGGTTATTGCAACTTACAACCGATTATTTTCTATGTCTTATAAGTCAAGCTAGCCAATATCTCTGCAACTCTTTACAATGTCCTGTATGATGTATTTCTGAGGTAAACATCTTCCTAAAATAGCGAAGTTGTAAATCATCTATGCTCAAGAAACGTTTTTGACTTTCACAATGACAACGGGAAGGACTCCCTGACTTTACTGTGACCAACAGAGGAACTGTTTATGCCTATTGTATTTGAAACATGATGAAATTTTCAACAAATCGGTTAATGACGATGGGCACGTTGGAATATAGTTCAATAGTGGTAAATAGCTCCTGTTTACTAAATTGATAACCAGTTAGCTTAGTGCCACAAAACAGTTTTTATATGCAAAAAACGTTGGTCCCGAAAAGAGATTATGTAATACAAACGACTGTAAATGATTTATCTGGGAAGCCTATTATTGAATGAAAATAATGGGGAGTTTCCATTACTTTGCTCACTAAGGTATTTTTATACACGGCTACCATGAAAATGATAATAATACGTGACTTCTAAACGTACAAGACTAAGATGATCTTAAGCAATTGAAACAAATTAATAATAATAAAAATATTCTTGCCCGACAAGAGTATTTGGATGTGGCTTTTCAG
This sequence comes from Morbakka virulenta, assembly GCA_003991215.1. Taxonomy (NCBI): domain Eukaryota; kingdom Metazoa; phylum Cnidaria; class Cubozoa; order Carybdeida; family Carukiidae; genus Morbakka; species Morbakka virulenta. Next base: position 232,373 of record RDPX01000485.1, on the reverse strand, counting down.
AATGATTTTTGGAATTACTAGCAAGGCAATTTTTTTTGAAAAACTTGGAATGATGACATCAAGCAAATATTATAAGATTATGGCAGATAATTACACCTCATCCTATTCAGATACCATGGCCTTCAAGAATGCCCGCGGTCTTGCTTCTCCATAGAGACCTCTCCTTTGCTATCCTCAACATCACTATTTTACTTTTCCCGGTCAAAGTTGATATCTTTTTAATAAATGTTAGCCATCTACGTCCTCTGCCTTTTCTTCCACATATCCTGCCTGTAAGAGCCAATTTCTCCAGTCCTTCCTTTCTAATCACATGTCCTAGGAAGGACAGCTTCCTTCTTCTGATGATTGTTACAAGCTTCATGCTATAACCTGCTCGTCTCAAAACTTCGTTTTTGATTACGTGGTCAGTCCAAGAAACTCAACATTCTTGGTAAAAAACACATCTCAGTAGCATTCATCCAACTTTTCATTTTTTGGTTTACTGCCCAACTTTCAGATTCGTATGTCAACACAGGGAAGATGTAGCATTCGAGTACCTTCAACTTTGTGACCATTTAAATAGTAAGACTCTTCAGAATACCAGACATGCGTTCAAAAGCCGCCTTTGCAATCTCTATTGATACTCAGTCCGTTCCTGGCGCTTACTTCTCACACAATATTAAAGATTTCATGAAGCTTTTCTGCTAAGTCTGGGATAAGTGTGATGTCATCAGCTTATCTGATGTTGTTCACATTGTGTCCTCCTACAACAAAACCCCTCTTCTCATCAATGCTTTTAATGATACACTCGCTAAATAAATTGAATAGATCTGGTGATAGAACACAACCTTGTTGAACTCCTCTTTTTATGCTGATGAGTTTTCCAATCTCATTCTAAACTCTTACCCCTGCTGTTTGTCTAGTGATTGGAGCATGTCTCATGTTTCACGGTATCAAAAGCTTTGCTGCAGTCCATGAAACAGATAGAAGTCTTGCTGCATTTCAATGGCTCTTTCGGACAGCATTCTCATGATGAAAATTGCTTTCTGTGTATCGGAGTCCTTGACAAAACCAAATTGTTGTTTGCTAATTTCGGGGTGCATTGCCTTCCGTGCTCTTGCTATCAACACATGCATCCGAATTTTGGTGATGTAGCTCATGAGACTAATTGTGCAGTGGAATTCACATTCTGTTGCTCTGGTTTCTTGTGCAGGGCGATGAAAATTGATTTTGTTAGATATGGTGGAATCTCTCAGTTGTCGTAAATGTCGTTGACCAGCTCAGTTATTTTATTGATGCCGTAGTCATCCATCATTTTGATGCAAATGTTATCTGAGTCTACTGCTTTATTCCTTATTCACAGCTGCTCTAACTTCATGTTTCAAAATCTTCGGTCCTTCCAAAGGCTTCTTTATTTCAGGTTTTCCTCCTCCTTCATCCTTGAACAATTCATCAATATACTTGCCCCATCGTTCACCAACTTCATTTTGTTCCACTAGCATCGATCCATCCCTTGCTTTAATGCACTCGTTGGAAGTGCATGATTTCTTACAAACTAAGTTATTGACTTTCTGGTAAATCGAGGAAGGGTTGGATATTTTATCTCTCTCAATTTCAGTGCACCTTCTCTGTTCTTCAGTCTTATACTTCGATCCAGCTCGGGATATTGATCGGAGTCTCGATTAACTTTTTGGCTTTCTTTCATCAACAGCAAAATTTCAGGATTCATCCTCTCTTTCTTTCCTTTTCTCGTCTTTGATGGTATGATATTCTTACTTGTCTCAACAAAGTCCTCCTTCAGAACTTCCCAATTGTTAACCTTTTTGTTCTCAAGGACATCAAAGCGATTTTGCACTTCCACTGCATATCGAGCTTTCAATTCTGCATTCTCTCTCAAAAGAGTTCATTCCAACTTTGTGCTTGGCACAGCGTGTTTCACTTTATCAAGCCGGACTTTGAAGCTAGACACTACTAGATTATGGCTCCTGCCGCAGTCAGCTCCAGAATATGCCTTAGCATTTTGGACCGCATTTCGCAATCGACTGTTGATTGTTCTGTGGTCAATCTGATTGCGAGTTCCATCCCCCTGGACCTCTCCACGTCCGCAAGGGACGATTGTGATTTTTGAACAGCGTGTTCATGATAACTTGCCTATTGGTCTCACACCATTTGAACCCATTGTTCCCATCTTTCGTTAATTTCTCCAAGTCCGTGAGGTCACAAAACTGATCCGATCGCTTTATCACAGACTTTCGCATTCAAATTCCTTATAACTATCATGATGTTTTGTAATTTGCACTGCCTTTTTCCTTCATCAAGTTGCTCATAAAACTGGTCAATATCCTCGTCACTACTGTCTGCTGTTGGAGCGTGGATTATGCTAATGGGTTTGCCCTTTAGTTTTACTAGCATCACTCTTTCTGATAGTGCCCAATATCCTAGTAAGCATTTGCTCATTTCCTTGTCTGGAATTACTCCTACCCTTTTTAATGTGCTTTGCTGCCTGAATATATAATTTTGTGGCCGTCAAGATAAAAATTCCGGAGTCAGGGCACCTTATTTCGCATAATCCCGGTACGTTAATCTTCATTCTTTCCATTTCTTGATTCACATTTGTTGTACCTTCGTTGCCATAGGTCTGTGTAGGACTCATCCGCCAACTCTGCCACTTCCTGTCTTCGTGTGCTTGTGTCAGACGTGCACAAAATCACCAACAACAAGTTGTTAGCTACTCTCATGTCATTTAGCCCGCCAGCTGAAACGCTTTACCGGGTTGTGGCCGCTGCCGCGCACAAACAGCTGATTCGAGCCAGACATGAGAGCTCGGTGCCTTCAAGGTCAGTGGGTCCGTCCACCCGTAGGTCAGCTGATGGTTTCCACTGGTTGGTATTCCATCCGAACACCTCATAATTATACCAGTATTTCAAATTACTTAATCAGTTTAAGGTAAATCAGTGAAAATTCGAATGTTACAAATAGACTTCGTCAGTTATTACGAGATCTTGAATCTAAAAAGCAATACAATGGTAGCTGTTATTACACTGGTCAACACGATTTTTCTGGCAAAGGGTTTTTAAAAGAATTCTAACTAAATTTGGGCTGCTGATTACGAATATGAACTCAGTTTTTGTCTATCACATCAGAATTTTGAGCTTTTCAAATTTTTGATGAATATTACTCATCAGCCTATAGCTATATCGAAGGTTTTATAATAAAAACGTGATTTTTTTGTACTACATTTTGTATATTAATAATCAAGGAATAACAAATATTACTAATTCGATGTACAGCATTTCAAATAGAATGGCAGAGAAAAATAGAAAATCTAAAAATACATATATATATATATATATATATATATATATGAAATACAGATCAGTATCAAATAGCAGTTACCTGAACTTTCTTTTCTTGGCTGATTTCTGATGTACAGCTTCTGGGTTGTCCCTCATCAAGCTCCAGCAATAATCCGCCATCATATTTGAGTCCCTCCGGCCTTGATACCTCCTTCCATTGTTTTAATGCTCTCATGGAAACGCTTCCCTTGCTCCTCACTCACATCCCCAAGATTCTCCAGAAAATTGTCCAAATGGCTGTGTAATTGGTGGATTTTGATACTCCTTCTACATCCAAGATCTCGCAGGCTCATTAGTAGTTCTTCCACAATCTCTTCATAGTTGTCTGCTTTCTTAATCCCCAGAAAATTCTGCACCACATTACAAAATGCGTTCCAAGCTCTTCCTTCTGTCTCATTCATAGATGTGATAAAGTTTGGATCTCCCGTAAGTGTTCTAATTTGGGGTCCATCGAAAATATCAGCTCTTTTTATCTCTTCCCTAAGACCAGGAAAAGTTGAATATATATAGCTGAAACAGTTACCACTGTGATCAACAGCATTGACGAACTGTTTCATCAATCCAAGTTTTATGTGCAAGGGAGGAAAGACAATGTTCTTCCTATCCACTAAAGGATTATTGATGACATTCTTCTCGCCAGATGCCAAACTCTGTCTCTGAGGCCATTCATTCTTCATCCAGTGCTCTGCTGTAGCTCTACTGTATCAGTAACACAGGAAATAGGGGTATTTTGTGTACCCTCCTTACTGACCTAAAAGAAAGTTGACCATTTTCAAATCCACACAAATTACCATGAATATGATATTGCAACCTCTCTATAACAATCTTGATGTAGTTATATTTTTCCTTAAGTTTTACAAAATGACCTATTGCTACCGAACCCTACTTTTTTCCATTGTGTAACAGAACACATTTCAAACTTCTTTTGGAACTGTCAATAAAAAACCTTCAATCCCTTGAATCATAAGCTGGAAGTCCCATAAAGAGAAGTAACCCTTCTACATCAGTGCAATAGACAAGCTGGCCATCTGAATGGAAGTACTTCCGCAGTTCTGCTTCCCTGTTGCGATAAAATGAGACACTTGTGGCGGGTTTCAATATTCGCTTCTCTTGCAGTCTTAAAGCCAACAGTTCAGCCGACTCTTTTGGTATATAAAGATCTCTAATCAAATCATTCAGAGTCTGCTGAATAAACAGAATTGGTTTGTCACTATCTTCATCACAGGGCTGAAAAATATCTGTGGTGTCTTCTTCAACACTAGAATAAGGTGGGCAGGGATCTATGTCATCACTTTTTGGAAGCTCAGTAAATATTGGTACAGGTATTTCTTCACTATGGGCAACTGGTCAAAATGGCGAAGTGATACTTGGGTACTGCAAATATTGCTTGTTTTTCTTATTGACAAGGCAAAAATTGTAGTTATCTAAATGATTGCTTGGTTCTCTCCAAATCATAAGCACTCCAGACTTGAGTTTTGCATTCTTTCCTTGAGACCTTGATCTCAAGGTCTCAACACAGGTTTTGCACACTTTGTGAGGAGCCCAATGTTTGTCTTGGTCTCCAAGTGGTACTTTGAAGTTAGCCAAATACATACTCTTAACAAAGTTAGTAATGTTGCGCCTCTGATTCTTCAAAGTAAAGCTCCCACAGATTCAGCAAAATGTATTTGGATCATTTGAACACTGTCTTCTGTGAGATGTAGAGGACATTGTTAGCTCAGTAACACATCCTGCAGACAAAAAAACATTTGTTAGTTTCCTGAGTTGTTTCTTGAATTTCTACCCAACCTCCTACACCTTAGGCATTGTTTCACAAAAAACGCAGTAGAATAATAACAATAAATAACTAAATTTAGTGATAAAATCAATAAAAAAACACTACCTGCAAACGAGTGTTGTAAGTTGAAATCTATGTTTACTTTCGTATCGTAAAAAATGGTTATGTGTCGCATGTTCTAAGAAAACAAAAATTTTCTTCAGTTTATTGGGAGACTAAATGAAAAGTAAATTTACCAAAATGAACCATGTAATCTTGCCCCTTTTTTTGCTACACTATTTGATAGGATATTATTTTCTTAAAATTCATGAAAAAATATAAATACGTATAGCGCAAAAACTTGATGTGGTGGAGAAAATCTAAGATCAGATTTGAATTCAGCGCCCTCAAATTAGTCAAAAACTGTTCTTAAGTTCCATCCCAGAGAAAAAAAAATTCTTTGTTTACCAATGTTATAGTTGTATTGATTCGAATACAAATTTCTCTGTATTATGCAGTATTGGTAGCATCTGCTCAAGTAAAGATCTACATTGATAATGTCTTTGTCCAACTATAATGCTAACATGATCAATACTATAGAGTCCCCCCCCCCCTTCACTCCTCTTCCAAAAATTGTTGAGAGAAAATTGTCATGAAACACAACTGAGCATTTGAAAACCTCTGGTATTTGTGTCCCTGTTCCCTGTGCATGACAAGAAATTTGTGTTCGCACTGCATTGTCATTCCCAATCCCCCTCTTCAGACCTTGTCATTCAGCGTGGAACTTGTATTTTTCGTTGTTCGTCTAAACATATTTGGAGAGTAGGATTTTTCACTTTCACCCCAAGATTCGGTAAGTGAAATAAAGTAACTTTTTATCAATCAGTAAAGCAGCTGACCCGAAAACTCGTCGTTTGGAAGTATCTGCCACAATGGTTGTTGTTTTAAGAATAAAGGATTTGTCGAACAGTGCTTCAAGAGAAGATGTGAAAGAACTGTTCAGAGGGCTAAAGCTCAAAAGTGAAGATATTGTTATGGGAGTAAAACCAAAGGGCCCATTTATTGATGCATTTGTTAAATTCTATGATGGTGAGGAAGCGCGACGTGCCTCCACAAGGACGGGAAAAACAATTAGAGGACGACGCGTTAACGTAATCCTGAGCAGTCCTGAAGAATTAACAGAAGTCATCGAACGGTCAAAAGGACCACCTCGAGTTGACAGATCTAGAGGGGAAAGACCAGGTGCCCGTGCTGCAGTAAGAGGTATAGGGGACATACGTTCGCGTGTCGGTCGTGGGGGCCGAAGTGAAAGACCCAGTTTTGGAGGACGCGATAATCGGCCAGGGTCCACCGGAGATGGACTTCACGGTTTTGGTTCAGTCAGAGAAAGGGGTACGACGCGTGATGGAAGGTCTACTTTCTCATCACCTAGAGGCCGTGGAAGAGTGAGTAAGGAGGTACGAGGAGGACCACCGCCAAGACCACGCAGACACAGCTCAGAGGGAAGACCGGCCAGAAGGGGCCAGGAGTTTGTTGGTGAAACACTCGCTGCCCTGCAACCCAAGGCATCTGAACCGCATGAACTTTCTGAACGAAGGTTTGTCAAAATTTCGGGTATACCATTCTCCTCATCAGAGCTAGAAATACAGGACTTCTTCAGGGGAATTCTTACTAGAAAGGTTTATCTTCTCCGGCATTCCAGTGGAAAATTTGCAGGAAGACCAAATGGTGAAGCTCTGATCGAGTTTTTCAATGATAGAGATGCACGAGAAGCACTTGAAAGAGATGGAAGTGTATTTGGTTCCAGACCAGCAACGGTAATGAGGCCAAGGAAGGAGGAAATAGTTGCTGCAGTTGCAGAAGTTATGGCATCTGAAGGTAACTTGTCATCTGGAAATCCTAATAGCCAGTTGCAGGGTCTTCTCCAATTATTTTCATTTGCAGCAGCTAGTTTGGCAAATATTGATACAAAGGCACCTGGTTCAACCCCTACTAGAGATGCTCGAGATGATCCTGCATTAAGAAGAATTGCAAGGAGTGCTGGTATCAACATGGATGATATAAAGAATGGAAGAGTTGTTGGTATTCGAAATCTACCATTCAGAGTTACTCCAGAAGAAATATTGAACTTGTTTCGTGGTTATGGTGCTATCCCAGAATCCATCCGTATTCATCATATGGAAGATGGAAGATGTTCAGGAGATGCTATGATATGTTTTAGACAAGCTAGAGATGCACAGAGAGCATGTGAAAACCTTAACAAAAGCCCACTTGGACGAAGAAAGGTAGAAATGTTTGTACTTTAACCCAGTGATTGGCTTTAAAAACAATGTGATATATATTACTGATAATACTCGGAATCTTGGACATCTGTGTTAATGTTGATTTAAGTTGGTTATGGCATTTGCTTAAAAAACACGAGTAGTTGGAGACAACAGCTTAATTTAATTAGATGCTTTCCTATATTAATGGCATTTGGGACAACTGGAAGAACCAATGGTCATTCTGATACCTCGGGTATTAGCTGCAGTCATTGCAGATGATGACACTATCAGTCAGTCAACTATGGATCAAAGCAAAATTGTACTGAGTGCTTGCACAAATTTGCTATTGCTGATAGAGATTAAAGCTGTTAAAACTGACTACAGGAATGACTTATGTTGTGGATACCTGTCAACAACAGTTTCACAGGACTATAGGCTAATTTTGTTTTTATCAACATGTAATCCATGTGTATAATGTTACTGGTGTTGTAACCTTCCGCTCATGTTAATTGGTGGTTATTTTCAAGGTAGTTTACAATCTCTTTGCAAAAATGACAGTTTTATCATATTAAACAGTTGTATATTCTTGGCAAAGGAAGACATTTAAAGAGAGACTGCTAAGATGGAATTGTATTACCATACCACTGATATGTCTACACATCAGTTGTGTTGGTGAAGGTTTAATTTTCATTGAGCATTAGTTTTCCATAATGGCCTGTTACTTTCATTCTGTGTAAAGACCTAGTGAAATGCCTTAATGTAAGTTAGATTAAGTTATATTATACATTTTATTGTATCATTGGATTGATGCAAAGCAAAGTTAAAGTCCTATAACATTCAACAGTAAACAAGTTTTTATGTTTAAAAGTTTCTGAGAAATGTGTTTGAGGTTAACCTGGTAAAAACTTGGTCCAAAGTCTCTCATTGATGGAAACATGGGATATCCTCCAGTGTACAGTATATATAAGTATGGAATGATTAGTGCAAAGTTATGTGCAAATGTACCAACCCTAAATGTTAGACTTTTCACATACTGCTGACAATCTTGCAGTTGTGCTGTGCGCTCTGTTTTCCTTTGAAAACTTTTAAGCCTTATACTGGAAGTCTTAATGTGTTGACAGGGTTTGGCAATGCAAGTCATGGATTTTTCAACAGTAGAAACAAGGGTTGCAATCCTGTATTATTATGACTTGTTTGGACATTTGTGACCAAGAAGCATTTACAATATGCTTGCTGAAACTGCCTTGATACTTATGTCCATTTGGATGAAGAATTTACTGGGCAAAAAACCAAATGCATGGCTTGCTGTGATGCAATTATTTCCCTGTGGGAATGGCATTAGGTTCTTTACTTGTTTGCATGTGCATATGTATAATGTCTTACTCTTTTTTTAAAAGTCATATTCAATTGACAAATGTATTGAAAGGAAAGATATTGGAGATTGATGACCCAATGGGAAACTTGTTTTATCATGTGGTATTATTTCTGACATACCCTGATGGGCTTAAAAGCAAAATAGACTTGCCACATTAAGTTATTACAAAAACATTTGCAGATTGTTGAAAATGAGTCCAGAAAAGTGAAACAAATTGAAATACAAGGGATGTATGAATCCCACATCCTAAAAAGCTTAAAATAGTATACAGGACAGTATATTGCAAAAATTGCTCTAAAAAGCTCCATGCAAAATATGCCAGAAGTATATTGTACAGTTTTCTTTTATGCAGGGAGAACTGTGTTGTGGAAAAGGCATATCTATGCCACAACTAGTTGTGTTGTACAAGTCAATTTTTACAATATTTGGATTAAAGATTGCAGTGTTACTTCTTCTGAACCAGACATGGCAGATAGATATAAACTTTTTAAGATAACTGAAAAGCTTAACTGTTTATTGGTGCTCCATGAAAGTACAATTTTGTTAATTCCAACAAAAATGTTGGTTTCTCCATTTAATTGTCTAGTTGCATCACCAGTGCAACACAAACTCCTGAAATGTGACAGTCAGTATCCCTTTTGTCAATATTAATACCAGCTTTGTCTCCACTTTCATTGTCAACTTTGTGCTACAAGAACCTTTGCAAGAAAAATGAGTTATTAAATGGTATCTTTAAAGAAGGTGCTCAACAGCTAAACTGACTGGAAATCACAAAAAAGTCCAGAAATCTATCATACATAACTAAGAGTTCTCTAAGGTGTATTTTTGCTAAACTATGGTATACTTCATTCCAGTGTTGTGGCTTGGAAGATAAATGGAATGTGAAGTTTTCCTACTGATTGATTAAGTTACTTATTGTTGCAGTTTTTCCCAGATAAATTAAAGAATATCTGGGTTTTTTCATTGTGATTGTATTAAATTGTTCTACATCTGGATGAATCATACTATGGTTATATTTACTGGTTTTCAATGTTCTGTGGATTTAAGAAGATCTTCTTTCTGCAGTACTAGTTTACAGTACAGCCCCAAACAAGGTACATAAGTGAAGTGGTTTAACTATTTCCACGTTCAGACTAGGTGTAAATTCCTTGAATTTTCCAAAACATTACTTTAATATGACTGGATTTCTTATAAAATTTTTCTTAAAATATCATCTACAATTTTTCTGGCCAATTACCACAAGACAAACTTCTTGTGCAACAGTATTGGAAAGCATCCAGTTTTCCTTCTCAGAACATTGAAGTACCTTGACCAAAACAGTGATTGTGCATCTCTGCACATATTACAAGAACATAAAGCAGAAATGAAAACAAGATTCTCAGTGCTGTGTGACCATTAAATCTATCTGGTAATTTTTTGTTTCTTACATGCACATAACCTTTCTGAGGACCAAAAGGAAGGAAATATGAAAAGATATGAAACTACCACATAACATATTTATGTCTGATTGCATGTGAGAGAAGAGTATGCATGCCTTATTAACAATTATTGGTGTAACAATGGCATTAGCATCGAGAATATTAGTAGATATAGTGTAATTTTGTGATTGCCACAGTAGTAATCTTGTTGATAACCCAGAGAAAATATGCTAATGGAAACGTCCAAAGAGTACTGACATTGCCAAGGCAAATTGTTGGCCATTGACAAGATCGACTAAAATTTTTATAAGATTAGATTACTTTGAATCTTTGTAAACAAGGGGCAATCAACAAAAGTTCCATTTTTTGGTTGTAACTTTTTATAGGCAGTAAAATGCATAGTACACCTGCTTATTTATGACAAAAATGACAGCATATCACATGTGGAAACTGGGTACTGCAATACAGTGTTGTGGTAGCACCAATGCTTTTCATACGCTAGTATCAAATGCAACTTGTAAAATGTTGAAGATTACTTTAAAACAGGTCAAGACATGGTTTTAAGATGATATTTTGTGCATGAATCAGAATTAATTCACACAGTTGCTTTTCTGTTACCAAAGGTACCATGTGTTACAAAGAGCTAGTCATGGTATGAATTTTGGTATTAATCCATGATATATACACAAAAACAGAGGGTGAGGTGTCATTGGGGTAGTACTGGAACAACTAAATCATATGCCTACTGAAACTTGAACATCAAGGAGCTTTAAATGATATGTGTACCTTTAAATAATAATGCATGCATGCATATACATATATAGTTTTTAAGTCTCTTTTTATTATAGCTGTACTTGGCATACAGTTTTGTTTGTTGTCTCCCTCTCCTATGCCTACTAGTCTATAACAAACCTGATGGGTTTTAGGGTATGAAGGAAGGTGCAAAGTAAGTTAAATGGAGCTTGTACTGAACTTTCTACTTTTTAATAAGACATATTTAGTGTGCACTTGTAGGCTTGCCTGATAAGACTGTGAAACAGTAATCGGCATTTCTTGGGCCACTCTGTGAAGGCATCCTGGCATAAAATATTTGGTATGCTATGAATTATGTGCTGTGAAGATAAATATACCCAATCCATACAGTATGGGCCTAAAGTCAAGTATTGTGGAAAAGTTCATCACTGACTGCTGTCAGAGAACTTTAGTGACCATTTGGATTTCAATTGGCAGTTGTTTTTATAACATAAGATGGTATCAATGTGGACAACACAAGACTTTGCATTTGACACAATTTCACTGAACACATTGTGTTCCAAATTGTTATATGCTATGACAGTTTTAGGTTCAACATTGTCATTAACTTGGTACAGCTGATGACAACCAGTGTATCTAATCCTGATTTTGCTAACTCTTTGGTTCAAGTAAGCCTATAGATGTATTGAGTATGCAGAGGTACTAACAATTTGTAACCATTACTATGATGGTGTAAAAAAGAGAATCATTTGCAATACTAACAATGCCCACTTAAGACCTAATGACAATAATGTATGAAACAAGTTATTTCAGTTTTTACCATGAAACAGCCATATTGTACATTAACCAGTAGGTGCTGTGGTGAAATAGTTGCTTGTGAACTTAGGAGTCGTGGTGAGTAGTGAGAACTTCGACAGGCTTAAATGGATAGTAGTTATCAATTAAACTATCTATGCTAGCATGGAAAACTGATGCTCAGCCAATTATGATGATGATGGTGGTTTTACATGGTTGTAAATCTTTGAAAGCATTGAAAGACTGGAATATTTCAAGTCAGTTTCACTTACCAAAAGACCAAAATGCATGCATTTTTCACAGCTCTTATGGACTTTTCAGAAAATGCCCAGAAATTTTGGAGTTAACAGTAGACTTTAATTAAATATTACTACATCCATACAGCTGAACTGGCATAGAAAATCATATAAGATAAAATTTTCACAAGAAATATGGACAGTTAGGTTTTGGACTTAAGCTCAACAAATGAAAGAAGTCAAGTCTTGTGGATATTCTGAAGAGCATGTTCACAGGTGGTACGTACAAATGAACCTGTCTTTGATAAGATACTTTATTTTTGCATGGAGAGTTTTACAATTGTGTCATTTATTTATTTGTTTGTTTGTTTTGGGGTTTTTGGGGGCTGTAACCTGTGCTTGTAAGCAATAAACCATCCACATTGGGAACATTTAGTGGTTTGTGTGGTGGGTATTAAAAGTAAACAATGCTTAAGTTTAAGACAACTAACCTCTATTATAGATATAAAATAACACACCAGTGGAGCATTATTTATCTACATTGGAAGTATGATTTATGCAGGCAGTCTGCCAAAGAATTTTGACTGATTAAATGAATTCAGTGAAACAAGCCCTAATTACTACTTGCCAGAAATTATGAACATCTGCTTGAATGCATCCTTATTTAAATGCAATGACAGGTGATTAGTAAAAGTCCACAACCCAGAAAAATGTATGGTCAGCCTTTTTTGGTGAACATTGCCAACTGGCAGAGTACCGCTGAAACTTGGTTTTCAAGTGTGGCTTTGGAACCAAATATAACAGACCACTTGATACTTGAGCTCTCAGTCAATATAACTTGCACCTTAAAAACATGTTAAAAGTGTTTTCAAGAAAGCAAATATGAGGGTTTATATGTTGCCCATTAAACTATAGATGACATTGTCTTGGAATAAAATTGATAGGATACAAGAGACAGGTTATGTTAATGGACCTGGGCATAGCCCCTGATCAAAATGAGTAAGCCATCTTTATTACCTCTTTTACCTCGTCTTTCCCAATTTGTAAAGTGAATTCAGATTGCAGACAGTTGCACAGTACAACATTGTGCAGTATTTTTTCTTTACATTGTTTGGCTTTGATCATATCAAAGGTATTGCCATGGGTATTTGTGAAATGTGTACAGTATCAGTATCTCCACAAAAGTAAATCAATTCTGAACATCTCAATGCAGTCCATTCTTTCAGGAGCACACAATACTGTTTTAAAAAGCAGCAGAACTTGACATACCACCACAGTTTTTTAAAGAAAATTGGAAGTATGACATTGGTGAAACAATACAACCACCATTTGTATTTCAACATTGCTTTTGCTGTGGCTTGCTTATCTCTGATTGTTTGACATGGTTTTAAGCACATTGACATAATTGGACATTGTTTTTGTGGAGTGGGACATCAAATTCCACTGGTGCATCATGTACCAAAAGCTTTCATGTCAAAGCACAGCATAAATCATTTATTGACATTTGTTTAAATGATGTAAAATTTTGCATTTGTTGACAGAAGCAAGGGAGGAAAGCATCAATACACCTGTCATTGTTTAAACAGTAGATGTGGATTCTTTGAGTTAAAATAAAAAAACAAATTAAAGAGGTTTGTTTTCCTGTATAACCACAGATTATACATCTGTGTTCATGCACCATAAAAGTTAGCATCTTTTTACCATTTTACAAGCTATTGATTTCTTGAAGCTAGGGAAGCAAGTTTCAGAAAGTTATTGAAGGACTTGAAAGAAACCAGGACACATCTTGAAATAACATGAATTGCAAACTCTGGAGTCAAGGTATGATCAAAGTTTGCAGCAGTTCAGATGTTGTTTTGGATCATTGTAATGTGAATTTTTGTTTTATCTTTATTTGGGCATGATTGTTCTTTAATTCGATGGACTTAGGAGATCAAGCTATGTTAAGTTTAGAGGGATTAACCCTGATATTAAAACCCATTGTTAGATAGTTTTTGAAGTCATTTTAGCTGTGATGGCTTTTGCCTACCAGGAAGGGGACTCTGTACCCATTTTTGGCTATGTTAAGTTTAAGTAATCACCAGTGCCACCTTAACTATGTGTTTCTCATGTGTTTATGATACCCTTCAATAAGTTTGCATGTATCTTCTCTTTCTGATGGTCATCACTAAAAAGGTGTTTAAATCTATCTTCAAAACTTCACCTTGCTTGTTAAGTCATTTCTCATTTCTGACTGTTTATTGTGTTCCTTCCTGTAATTGTTCATTAGAAACCTTGGTTCATCAAGCCTTTTGTTTTTAGGGAATTGGGGGAGGAGGCATTAGGTGTTTGTCCTGCAATCCAGGCTTCATTTTTGCTTTGGTGTTTGGCATACAAAATTACAGCTTTTCTTGTTCTTGGGTCATTCCTATTGTTTTCAGCTGAGATTTCACAACATTCTTGGAGAGATGACTTGAAATGACCCTCCAAACAGGCCAAGAAGATTCTAAAAGACTTTATTTTTGTTTTGAAAATTATTTCTATTTTTATAATTCATTTATAATCTTGAAATTTTTATATTTTTAATTTTACTAACATTTTTGACTGGAGGCCCCCTTTACCTTGAAAATGGGATTGCTCACCTCCTAATACATCAGAATATGACCTGCAAGGTCAGCTGTTTATTTCTCAGATGAAGATAAAGACTCACTCTAAATTTCAGCTTCCTAGGTTCAGTAGTTTTCTCATAAATTTACTTCAGACAGACAGACAATCTCACTTTTAGATAGATAGATAGATAGATAGATAGATTGATAGATTGATATATTTTTTCCACTTAAGTATGGCAAAAAACAACAGCTAACTAAAAATTTAATTGCATTTACTTGTGTGCACATGTGACTGAGAATAGGGTTAAATTTTAAAAGCAAAAAAACATTTTTCTTAGCACAGTGAACATTTTTATGAAAGCTTAGAAGTTAAGGTGTTTAAATATTGCAAATAAAAAAAGGCCATGTTTTGTGCTGGTCTTTAAGGTATCAATTGGGGAAAAATTTAAATTGTGCTGTGTCATCTGCAACAGCATATGTTAGAAGACTAGGCAGGAGTCGCAACATTTTAGCTTTTGCCTGTGTAAGTAAATAGTTTCTGGCATTTCTTTTTATGCTGCTGGTTGTATCACATGTTTTTGTTCATTTAAATGTCGTTTTTTTCTACCTCAACTTATATTTTCCTCCTTGACAAAATTAGGCTGAAAAATAAACCTGGTGTGAACATTTACATGCTCATAGTTTCCCTAATTAATGGAAAATGTTGGGTTTTAGTTAACTTAACAAGGACAGTTATCTTAAAGCATGTAAATAGAACCTGTGTTTTTTAGCCATTCAAGACATTTTTCTATGTTACTTGATTTCAGGATACCCATTTTAAGGAAAACATGTAAAAGGAATATCCAGAGTTTCACTTGTTTCTACATGTTGGTATTTATGCTCTTGGTGGGAATTTGTTATTTGAAGAGTATAACATTTAAGAAAGGTATGCCTATTTTGAAGCTTCATTTTTGCTACTGCTCTTGCTACCACAACTATGACCACCACCCTTAGCAACCTTCCACCTTTGGTGGCACATCATGTGAACTTTTATCTTGTTTTTTGAAAAGTAGAACTCCATTGAGTCTTCGAAGGGGTGAGGGGTAGAAAGTGCATGATACACTATTAAACGTTTTAGAAATTGACACTACACCTTGGTGTTATGACTAAGAGATATCAATGTTGATGGTGATATAGCATGAAAAACAACATACAACCCAGAATGACAGGAACAAATTATATCTTCAGCTTAGAATTCTGTCAGCAAAATGAAATGTAGTTGTGAGGCATGGAGCTGTGACAATGGCTATGTCATAATAGATTATGGCAATGTGGGCATATTAGGGAGGTGCCACAAAAAGTTTCATCCAATGAAAACAAATCAGATTCACTTAAAAGCTAAGAATGACCATGTGCATTGAAGAGTGGCATTAATTCTTATGCTATTCTTGGTGTTAGGTGAAGTAATATGAAATTATCTGACTATTGAAATGGCTATAGGTGTATACCTGTATATATACATACAGGCATACTTTATACATACAAGTTTTAAGACTAAGCTTTATATTAAATGGAGTGGTACACTTGTAGTATATTTTAATGATTTTTAGCAACCCTTACCATAAACCCACAAATATGCCCCCAAGCGCTTATTTTATTATAGTTTGCCATTTTTGTCAACATTTGACATTTAAAAAGCAATTTTTTTTAGTTTTAAATACATTGAACTGAAATAATTGTTCACAAAAAAAGAGACCATTTTGGGATTGTTCACCAAAAAAGAGACCACTTTGGGATTGTTCACAAATGATGTTAACCACTTTTCACCATTTTTAACCCCTCACCTCCCTAAAGTTGACGTCAATTTTGGGCACTTTTTCCCTGAACTTTTTCAGCAAACGAAGATAAAACATTTACACCATTCTTAATTTATGAGTTTCTAACTGTACGGGGGTTAGGAAGTTTGAAGCAGGGGTGATAAAAGTTCCTCCAAGTGAAGTGTAAAACTTAAGAGAAAAGGCAATTGTGTGAAATAACCATTCAATTGAACATCTGTTTTTTACACTTTAAAAAAACTTTCAATGGCATCAAAAATATTCCCATCAAAATCTACTCATGAGGTAAAACCATCATCATCCCTGCTCTGTTTCATCCTCTGCTTCAATCATCATTTTCAATCCCAATTTAAATTCCTGAACAGATGTCCATCACTACCTCTGTCAGTTCTGTTGAAAACAGCAGCCAACAACTGACGGGAGGGTACTGACATTGTGAAAAGGTTGTTTATGAATTCCCGAGTGAGTTAAAAGGTTTCAAGCTTTTAAAATGATTGAATTTTTTCAAAGAATGACGTTAACTTTCACCCTTCTTTCACCCCACCCCCTACCCAAAATATTGTCAACTTCTGTCAACATTTAGATACCTCCCTCCTGCTCTAAGTGGTTGACGCCATTTGTGAAGGACCCATTTGCTAACAAATTTAATAGTCATTCATGATACCTATTGTATTATTATTATCATTGTGCAGATCAATTATCAGTTCTTTGTTTATTGCCTGGCAAAGCACAAAGCTATGACAAAAAGCAAGAAAATGGTGAAAGGGAAAAAAAGATAAACACGAACATAATATATTAAAACCCGAGGCAAAAGTGATTTATGAACATCTTACAAAATTTCGGGGGTTTTTGTCATAAAAAAGTTTGGTTTTTTTGTTGTTCATTTTTGTTGTTGTTAGTTTATTGTTTTTCAAAAACCCAGTTTAGTTGTTAGGGAAATGTCCATTTGACATTTTGAATATGGGAGTAAACATTTTTAAGATGTAGGTAAAAATATATAGTGTATTTAATGTATTTAATAAATTCTTAACTTTTTTTAAAACGACAGTTACATTGCATTCCATTTTTCAATTCACAGTGTCACCCGGCAATCTGGCAACACCTGGAGTCTTAAGAACAACGTGGGTTTATGTCTTCTTCGTACATAATATTAAAAACCCCAGGAAGTCATCCTTTCTTGGTATTCCATTGCAGACATAAAAGCTGCCACGTGTTTTGGATATGTAAAGATTAATTCACTGCAGTCCTTGTATTTTATTACTTGGATTCTTACGAAACGATTTGAGAAAGACTACATTTTAACTTTAGCTTCTTTGTGTGATTGCTTTGTTTCCTGGATGTTTAGCATTTTAGGGTAGTTACTCTTTTAGGGGGGGTGTATGGGGTGTACCGAGGGAGTTACCATCCAGTGGCAACCCTCAGCTGACCTACGGGTGGATGGACCCACTGGGCTCCCGAAGTCACTCAACTCTCATGTCTGGCTCCAAGTAGCTGCATGTGCGCGGCAGCGGCCACACCCTGGTAAACCGCTTCAGCTGGCGGGCTAAACGACATGAGGGTAGCCAACAACTTGTTGTTGGTGATAGTGCACGTCTCGCACTAAGCGCATAAAGTCAGGAAGCGGCAGATTGGCGGAGGAATCTTTTACAGATCAACGGCAAGAAGGCGCAACCTGCAAACGCATCGTGGTATGCTGAGGGCACAAAGAGGCGTTTTAATTATCAGTGGCCAGCCACCGGTGGAAGGCAATGGCAAACCACCACCGTAAAATGCCAAGAAAGTCATGTTAATGCACAGAAAAAAGTCCAACACTAACAGCGTGAAGGGGACTAGCAAGACTAGCACCTCGCTCGGTAGGACTATCCATGTTCGACAGGTGGACTCCGACCGTCATCCAGATACTGTCAGAAACAAACACACGCGAAGGATCGGTACGTGGAATGTGAGGACTTTGTACCAACCCGGGAAACTACACAACATCAAACAAGAAATGCATAGGCTAAATGTCAACATGTTGGGGTTATGTGAAACGAGGTGGTCAGGCTCTGGTAGTTTCACGATAGATGGCTACAAGGTCATATACTCAGGCGGAAGCAGGCATGAGAAGGGAGTAGGAATTATATTGGACTCAGAACTCAGCAAGTGTCTCATAGGATATTGGACGTTATCAGAGAGAGTCATGCTGGTGAGAATCAAAGGTAAGCCGTTCGACATGAGCATCATACAGCTATATGCACCAACAGCAGAAAGCGAAGATGAAGACATTGATCTATTTTATGAGCAACTGGACGAAGCCATGAGACAATGTAAATCACAAGACATTGTTGTAGTGATGGGTGATCTCAATGCAAAAGTTGGCAACGAAGAAACTCCCCAGGTGACAGGGAAGTTTGGACTCGGAGAAAGAAATGAAAGAGGAGAGCGATGGATCAGCTGGTGTAAAGCCAACAATCAGAGCATCACCAACACACTCTTCATGAATCCTGCACGACGCAGATGGACGTGGAAAGATCCAGGAGACAGAACACGAAACCAAATTGACTACATCACGATAAACCATCGATTCCGGAATGCAGTAACAAATTCAAAGAGCTATCCTGGAGCTGACGGCGACAGCGACCACAACCCTGTTGTCTGCACTATCAAAGTCAAACTTCGTAGGCTAAAGCGTGCCACTCCGCATGCCAAACTCCAATGGAACCTGCTTAGAGAAAGCGAAGAGATGAAAGAGCGGTATGCAGTTGAGGTTAAAAACCGTTTTCAAGTCCTCGAGAGCGAAGACTCCAGCAAGTGGGCAGTCCTTCAAGAAGCCATAGTAGCAACAGCGGAGAAGCTAATACCCCCAATCAAGAAAGAAATAAAGAGCAGGTGGATGAAGCCCGAAATCTTGACATTAATGAGAGAACGGCAAAAGATCAAACAAAGAGATTCAGATCAATATCAAATGTTGAATCGCGAGATCAGGAGGAAGTGCAGAGAAGCCAAAGAAGAATGGCTCAACGAAAAATGTGCCGAAGCAGAACGATGCAAGGACTATGACTCAACATCGATGCACAAGAAAATCAATCAACTCGTGGGAAAGCAATCATGCTCTGCAAGCGGATGCCTCAAAGGACGAGACGGATCTTTACTAATGGAAAAAGAAGAGATCATGGAACGATGGGCTGAATACACAGAGGAGCTGTTTAGAGATGACAGAGGTGGAAAACCAAATATCAGGAAACCTATCGACGGTCCCAAGATAATGAAAAGTGAAGTTCGATCAGCTATTAAGAAGATGAAGAGAAACAAGGCCACAGGACCAGACGGCATATGCATCGAAGCCATCCAAGCCTTGGAAGAATTTGGAATAGAGAAGGTAACAGACATGCTCAACGAAATCTATGACAGCGGCGAAATTCCATCAGAAATGTCTAAATCTATCTTCATTGCCTTGCCTAAAAAACCAGGGACAACAGAGTGTGAACTGCACCGAACAATCAGCCTCATGAGCCATGTAACCAAGATCCTTATGAGGGTAATCATGGCAAGAACGCGTAGAGCATCCAGACCGGAGATAAGCAAGCATCAATTTGGTTTCGTTCCAGACGCAGGCACACAGAATGCCATCTTCATCATGAGAATGCTCTCCGAAAGAGCAATAGAAATGCAACAAGACATATTTGTATGTTTTATTGATTATAGCAAAGCATTTGATAAAGTGAGGCATGAAGCAATGTTGGAAATCTTGCAATCTCTGGACATTGACGGAAAAGACATCAGAATACTGAGGAATTTGTACTGGGAGCAGACAGCAGGAGTGCGTGTAGACAATGAAGTTGGAAGATACTGCCAGATTAGAAGGGGTGTTAGGCAAGGATGTGTGCTATCTCCGGACCTGTTCAATTTATATAGCGAATACATTATGAGGTCCATCGAAGAAAAGGAAGGATTCAGTGTAGGTGGTTACAATTTGAATAACATTCGTTACGCTGACGACACCACCCTCATTGCAGATTCAGCAGAGAAGCTTCAAGACATTTTGAACACAGTTGTTGAAGAGAGTGCTCTCAAAGGTCTTAGCATTAATCAGAAGAAGACATTCTGTATGGCCATAAGCAAGAAGAATGAACAGGTCAACTGTCACTTGAAGATCTCTGGACAAAGAATACAGCAAGTTAACAGGTTCAACTATCTAGGAAGCATGATCCAATCGGACGGTAGATGCGCAAACGAGATCAAACGAAGGATTGCTATGGCGAAGGAGACTTTCCAGCGCATGTCGAAAGTGCTGAAGAACTCGTCCATACAAGTAGGAACCAAGATAAGGATAATGAAGTGTTATGTTCTTCCTGTTCTGACATACGGCTGTGAAAGTTGGACAATCACACAAGAAATGGAGAAAAGATTGAACGCGGTCGAGATGTGGATGCTGAGAAGGATTTTGCGAATCCCATGGACAGATCATATAAGTAACGAGGAAGTACTGCGAAGAGCCAACTACACCAAGGAAGTCATGAGGACAATAAGGAAAAGGCAGCTGTCGTTATTCGGGCATGTAATGAGGAAAGAGGGCTTGGAGAACCTAGCAATAACCGGAAAAGTACAAGGGACGAAAGGAAGAGGAAGACCAAGACTCAAGTATCTGAAGACCTTGGCCGCAGTGACCAGCACTACCGAGGAACAGCTGTTGAGGAGAACAAGGGACAGGAACCTGTGGAGAAACATGACCGCCAACGTTCTGGAAGGACACGGCACCTGAAGAGAGAGAGACTCTTTTAGGTTGTATTCAACCTGGCACTGCATTTTGTGCATAGCTTCATATTACCTAGCTATTAAATTTTGTAAACCAATTTTTATCAGTTATACTATGAAGCAAATAGAATTTGCCTAGTAAAAGGTCTAACACGAATGTTTAAAAGTACCATGTTTAAGACAGTAGCAGTATTAGCGCTTGTTTGCAACATATATGATGGGGACCTTTTGGAAGTAAATCTAATTAAGCCATGTTGCTTGTTAATACTTTTACATTATGCGTTTATTGTTTGTTGTTGTTGTTATTATTATTGTTGGATTGTTGTGTTTTTTATCTTGAAATCGCGCGCACTGGTTTGTGCGTATCAGACTTGCATTGCTATGGCCCTTTTAAAATTGCAAAATTAGCTATTGAATGTGAAATACGACGCTGAGGTATAAGACACTTATAAGAAATTTATGTGCATTAGTGTGTAGAGGCGAGGAGAGATTAGGTGTACGATTTGCCTTCCAGTGCAGTTTAGAGGTATAATCGTTGCCGTTGCAAATGATACAAACGGCATGGTGCCAATAAGAACTACTGGTGTTTGCTCATAAAACTGATGTCGCTACTTTGTTATTTAAGCATAATGCCAGTCACATCACATCTACGATATGGCGCTCAGACGTATTCATGGCCTTTCTAGGCTTCGTTATTGATTCCATTTACCTTTGAAATTTTCCAATATTTTACCTCGAGGCTTTCTGCCTAACACCCACATTGCTTTTCGTAATAACCGCTCCTTCTACCCTTTATTGGGTCAAATGGATATATTTTTCTGCAGACCTTTCAAGTCCGTTCTTTTATTCACAAATATTACGGCAAAGAGCGCCAATTTGACAGTTAATCCAAGGGTAAGATTCTGCAAAGTGATCATAACGTGCCTTGGACCAGCAATTTGGATATTTGACACAAGTAGTACTTGACACTTAAACAGAATGTAAACATTCTGCTTTTTCACGCCTTCAGCCTTCAATTTGCTCTCGATCTCCGTCACTGGAAGTTTTGTGGAAAAAAAAGATACTTCGTTTGAATTATAGATTTCTTTTTAGTGTTCGTCTTGAGCGTCCATTCTTAAGTGGCAAAATGGGACAAATAAAATACGATATTCAAACTGATTCTGAAAGGTATTTAATTTGACCCAGCATAACTCGAACCGACGTAACTTCTTGGACGGCAAAAGGAGTACAACTCGAGTTAACTTAACCGCAACTGAAGACTACTTATCGACGGCAGCTCAAACACGTAAAATTTACAAACGAGAACACGTAGGAAATGGGTGTACAGAGACGACGAATTTGTATGGTTGTGCCATGAGAAGAGAGGAGGACAATGTTGGAAGAAGAGTGATTACAATGGAAATTCCGGAACAAGGAAGAAGAGGGTGACCTAAATTTAGATGGAAAGACAGACTAAAGGAAGATGCAGGAAAAGAACATCTATGAACACCAAGTAGGAGACGGAAAAGAATGGAAGAGACTCTAGGAACAGTGACCCCATGTAAAAAAATAGGAAAAGCTGCAGAAGAAGAAGAAGAAACGACTCCTCAGTAAATATCACAGAAATCAGAAAAGGCCAAGCTAGTGCTGGAACAAAAAGTTGGCACAATATATTTGACAAAATCGAGCGTTGATCATTAGCGGCCATATATTTATTACGTTCGCTCAGAGGAAGGGGTATCTTGATAAGCGAACAAGGAGGGCTTACCGTTTTCACAAACGTGACGGCGAAAGACGTAATTATTATCTGTTTTTTCACATTTATTGCTTACATGGAATTACTTCCGTTTTTATTTGGCTTTTATCGAATTATAATTGCTCTTATTTCTCAACAATAACCTGGCGTCAATTTTTTACTTTTTGAATATAGGCACATGAGCTTGTCTGAAAGAAGATTCAATGACGTAGTTTTTAAATTATTTATCGAAATGGCAACTACCAATGACGGTCAAAAAAGTATAACCTGCTTTAGCACGGGGGTTACTTTCCTGCGAACAAGGGGGAAGAGAGGTCGAAAATGGCCAATTTAATGCAGATGTAAAAAATGGATGGCCCCATATGACTTGAACGAAAGTAAATACCTCTCATCAGCGTTGGATGCGAGTTGAACTGTACATTCGCGTTGTTCATGGAAGATTAAACGGCCTCCGCCATGTGGTAGTAATATAGCAAAGGCCTGCCAAGTTACAGCATAGTTTTTTCATGGTAAACAGTCTGACTACAATTGTTGAAATTTGAGCTCCATTTGTACCTAGAATTTATTGCATGGGTGAGAGTATTGTTAAGGGTATTCTGTTATACTTTGCTTGAAGGGTGGTGCATGATGAATTTTATTTTCAATTACTCGTAAGAATTCCAAACTGCTTTTTCCATGCTACAGGCAAAGAGTGCACAATGGATTGTAAACTTAAAAACAGAAGACCTGATCTTATCTGTTTTTAACAAGTATATTTTATTCAAGATTGAAACATTCACTTTGAATACATCTACCATTTGTTGACAGACCATGCAGTAATTACCTTGTTCCGTCAACTCGTGTTCAACCTTTGAGAACCCCCATAATGACGCGTCTCCAGCTGTTTCAATTTCTGGTGAACTCTTTCAGTTTGTGCAGAACCTTTCCTGTGAGTGCTTAGGCTCCATCCAACCGTCTGAATGTTCTGCTTCTTTATCTTTTACCTTTGCCATCGCCTTCTGCATTCCATCATCACTTTCCCTCTTAACATGGCCAAAAAACGATAACTTCTCTGGAGATATAAAGACTTGCAAGGGTATTACCATTTTAGGCTTCTCCATGGATTTATTGGTTCGCCTGGTAGTCCACGGTATCCATAACATGCGCCTCCAACGCCACACCTTAGTCACCCATTTTCTTCAGGTCATGTTTACGGGGTTCCATCACTCGCTGGCGTACATGGCAATGGGGAGCACATCTGTTTCGTATTCCGAGTCAGGCCACTGTCCACAATCGAGGTAAACTGACCACCGCATTTGATCCCATTGTGAGCCTTATGGGTTCTCATCAACATGTGTTTCGTATTCAGAGTCAGGTCACTGTCTTTCTACAATCGAAGTAAACTGAGCACTGTATTTCATACCATTGTAAGCGTTTTGGATATCTCATTTTGGTATTTCCATTTCACATCTAATTGTGATCCAAGGACGTAGTACTTACTACATTAATTCTTTCTCCGTCGTCTTGTTTAAACCCAGTGTTTAAATACATGTTTCTGTGATAGTCAGTTTTTATCCTGCATGTTCAGTAGCTTCATTAAGAAGATTGATCAGCTCTACTAATTCGTCCTCTGTTTCTGACATCAGTGTTGTATTATCAGCTTATCTAAGGTTTGTAATATTACTTTCTGCGATTTTAACTCCGCCAGTGTTCGAGACTTGCCTTGCTTAAGATAATTTTGGTATGAAGATTAAATAACATGACAAAATACCCATCTGTTCAAGTCCTTTTCTTGTGCCGAAGAATTCGATTTCACCAAATCCAGTGAGCACCACAGCCTCTTAATCTTAGTATAAGTCACGGAAAAAAGCTGTAATGTGCACAGATATCCCCAGCTATTTTAACATGAGCCAAAGTCAATCATGCCGAATACTTTATTGAGGTCTATGAAACAAAAATACAGCTTTTATTGGAATTCTTTAAGCTTTTCTCCTATCCACCTCAGATAGGCAAAATGATCTCTTGTTCCTCTACCTCTTCTAAGCCCAGCTTGTTCTTGTGGGAGTTCTCTCTCTATGGTTTGCTCTATGCACTGTTCTTTATTTTGAGAAGAACCGTTTTACTATAAGATGTGAGAGCAATGCTTCTGTTGTTGGGGCACTATGTTAGATCTCCTTTCTTTGGTAATGGTAGATACATCGATTTGTTCTATGTCGCTGGCCATGATCTGTCTTTCCATATCTTGTTCCATAGGTCTGTGAGCAAAGGGACAGCTTTTTCTCCTAGCTCTTTTATTATCTCCATCCATTTCTCACCCGAACCTGAACTTTTTCTGCTGAAATATCTTTGATTGCCGATCTGATCTAACTTCACTCTCTAATATAGCTGGCTTCTATTCGTGTACTAGTTCTTCAAACGCACTTTATATGTTGTCATCTTTCATGTATAATTGCTCAGTATACTCTTGCCACCTGGATTTAAACTTTCTTGCTTCGTTAGTAAATTGCTATATGAATTTCTAAAACCTATTCTTTTATGATTGACTTCACCTTTGCGACTCTTCCCCTTTTTAATGGGTCCATTTCTTCGAAGTATGCATTATTTTCTTTCCTGGCTTGCCATTAAAAGTCAGTATTCATACGTTTGATATCTTCAAAAGTACTCCCAGTAGCCTTTATCATCCGTCGTTGATCCACGATTTCTATTGCTCTGTCAGAAAGCCATTTCGACTTTTTGGGCTTTGATGGTCTCGGGATTTGTTGCTTGACAGCATCTTCAACTATGGTTTCAATGTTACTCAATATTTCATCCGCAAACATTTCAACCAGTTGCAAGTTGCTAAACCGATTGGACAAGTCGACCTTTATTGTAGCGGAATTTGTTCCAGGTCATATGCACGACTGTTTCTTTTCCAGTATTTCGCAGTATAGTTTGACACATAGGAGCTAATGGTCTAAACTCCAGCAAAGACCTGGCAGTGATTTGTGGATTGAATAGCGCTACACTACTTTATTCTGATTACAATGTAATCAATTTGATTTCGGTATTGACGATCTAATGATGTCCATGGGTAGAGGCTGTGCTTCGGGTGCTCAAACAAAGTATTCCAAATAATCAAATCGTTTCCATTGCACAGCTCCACGAGCTGCTCTCCTGCTTTGTTTCTGGTTCCAATCCCAAATTTTCCATTGACTCTAGCAGTGCATTCATCTCCTACCTTTGCAGTAAAATCGCCCATAATTAATGAAACATCACCTGTCGGTGTGAGATCGATCAGGTCATGAAGTGGGCCATAAAATGCATTAATGTCGCCTTCATTCCCAGCTATTGTAGGAGTATATGCCTGTATTATGAATACATTTAGTGGATGGCTTTTGAATCGCACAGAAATCAGCCTTCCATTTACTAGGTTGTAACCTATGACCGATCGTGGCAAATTTCTGTCACATGAAATTTCTACTCCATTTTGCCTTCGTTTATCATTTATCGTTTATCAGCGAACAAGATCTTGTGATCACAGCTTTAAAAGTGATCTTTGCCAATCCATCTTTCTTTCTTCACTCCGACCCAGTATTCCAATATTTCTATGCATCATTTCCCTTTAAATTTCCTCCAACTATTCCAGATCAATTGTTTTAATATTCAAAGTAGCCTATTTGTGAACTTTGCTGAAGTTAAGACGACGATGTTCGGTTCTGATTTTATCCATATCTGGGATCCCCCAGGAGGTTTTTCCCAGCTGCATCATCCTCGTTGTCCCTATTAATCATTTGTCTTTGCTCTTCCCAAGTAACATTATAGGTGCTTTCAAGTCTGGGTGTCCTACTGTCAAGCATATCATCTGCGGTTCTGTTTTGTGTTATCATGAGTTTTCTTGGCAACATACAAAAGTGGCCTGCCATTGTTTTTTTCTGCCCATATCGTTTCCGGGTCTTCGTGCATTTGAAGGATCGAATGAGCCGAAACCCATCCAATACTACGTTTGGTCGGCGAGTTGAAGCGGTGTACTGTGTTGTGGTCACTGTCGTGCACAATTTGTTACTGGGAACCATTTATTTAAAGTTGACTTTTCGTGAAGAAGTCCAAGGAAATCAGCCACTGAACGGAGCCAATGCAGCTGCTAATACATTACAAGTAATATAACCACCGAGGTCCAGAATACAACCCAAGTAATAAGCATTTGTGCCGTGGCAAAAAATGACTAGCGTGGCACAAATGACATCGTCACAATATTTATTCGACCAATGTTAGCCTAGGGATACATCCTTTCTATTGAATTGATTAGTGACGTATATCCATTTTACGATCCTATCGTTTTCATAACCAGGAATAGTCCTTCCTGTCATTTCTGCCACGCTAGTCATTCCTACCACACTACACATGAAAGTTAACCTATAGCATGAAAGCCGATAACAACTGTAATCAAAACAATAAAGATTAACAATCATAGAAATGGTGAATAACATCTTCTCGTTCCGAATAAATCCTTACTTTGAAAGCTCGTTTTCTTGCAAGATTTTGAGGTCAACCTTAAGAGTTCAAGAGTAACTCATTTCAAACGATGCTGCCCCCGTTTTTTTAACAGAAATATTACGATCTCGAGGCTGTGACGAAGCTGTCATTTCTGCCACACTACAAGCATTAACAAAAGAATATATACAACTACACAACCAGCAAGAAAAATTCAGTACTTTACTCTTCATTATCGTTGCTGGAGTGTAGTCCAACTATATGTGCATGCTAACTTTGTTAATGTAACTTAACAGCTTAATATTTTCAGATGTTTTACCCACTTTTAGAATTAAAAAATTTAGTTGAGGTGATTGGATTTAAATATGTGAATCATGACTCAAAACATTTATCCCAAACTTGGTTTATTCATGTTAAATAGTTGGTAATGTGTAGTGTATTACCATAACAGGTACGGCCCCTATTAAATGTAAAAAATGTTATCATTAAAGGATCATATCTTCATTATCCTAGTGAACTTGAAGATTATTCATTCAGTAATCGTGACAACAAACAAAGCCAAGGACAAAACCAATAACTTGGATTCTCTGTCAGTACTAAAATTTTGATTAATCTTGCTCCTAAAAATTGTCTTACAATTATGGTCTTACATACAATTTGAGAATTAAAAAATATGACAAAAACTACAGTAATGTCATAAGTTACAACAAAATATAGAGCTAGAAACTACAAGATAATAGATTCTAATTTACAAGGAAGGAAAAACTTCTCTTTGAAGCTTCTAAAAATGTTTAACCAAGGTGGATGTGCGTCAATTGAAACAAGAAACCATGCAAAGGGGAATAACAAAAATATCAAGTTATTGCGTGGGAATTTCTGACAGTAATTAATGAGCAATTTTTTAAAGTTTACAATATTCACATCTGGTTCTCGTCATCTTACAAATCTGGGTAAGGCATAACAAATCTGTAGTCAAGTTATACAATGCAAATTACTTGCTCACTACTTACTTATCCTCCTCGAGCCATGGTCGGCTCATAAGGCTTGTCATCATCTTCCCCCATCTCTTTCTATCTCTTGCTACTGTGTAAGCCTCACTTTTTTGTTTGCCATCCCAAATGGTTTCTTTCTGCCTCCGCACTTCTTCGCCATATTGTTTTCATCCGACCTCTTTTTCTTTTTCCCTTTGGAGCCCACGTCAGTATTGCTTTAGAGTTATGATCTGGTGGCGTCCTAAGAGTATGCCCTATCTATCTCCATCTTCTGCACCAGATGATCTCCCTCACTGGATATGTTTCAGTCTTGTGGTAGATCTCATCATTACTGATTTTCATGGGCCAGAAGATGCGAAGTATCCTCTTTAAGCATTTTCTCTTAAATGTTTCTGGTAGAATCACTTTCATTTAACTTCCACATTTCTGCTGTAATACTGACATAAGGTTGCTGTTAAATATTCTGACTTTGGCCTTCTTGCTGCTGTACTTTGTAGACTTGCACAGGGAGTAAGCATGACAATAGCATTCCTTGCAAAGCTCAGTCTGTGTTTGATGTCTTTTGTTGCTCTTCCGGTCTTGATGATGACAGCTCTCAGGTATGTAAAACTTTTAACATCTTCGACTTTCTTTCCCTGGAACTCAATAGGACTTGTTTTCTTGTTGTTGATCCTCAACACCTTGGTCCTTTAAGTGTTGATTCGGAGTCCAATACGTCCAGCATATTTACATAACCTCTCAGCTTTCAATTGAATATGTTGGCATTTGCTAGATAAGAGGGTAATGTCGTCAGCATAGTCCAGGTCTTCTAGCTGGGAGGTAAACTTGCACTACTTTAAGTGTACAAACTTTCGCGAGCAGAAACTTTCGCGAGGTCGGAAAATCGCGAAATTTAGGACATTTACTTTCGCGAATTTAACGAAAAAATTCATTCCGCGAGCATAAACTTTCGCGAATTAGGGGTTTCAAAATATTTCGCGAACATAAACTTTCGCGAATGAGGCAAATTGGGAAAAAAATTTAAATAAATCTTCAATTAACACAACAGTTCTTTTTCACTTATAATGAATACCGTACTAAAAAATATGTTACAAAGAAAATATCTATTTTAAGCTTCATCAAATAAATTGAAAGCGTTTCTTTCTTCGTATGGCGCGACCCATTCTTCGTCATTTTCATCCTCGCTTTCGTCATGATCAAAGTTCTTGTCATTGTGTCCGATTAAAGAAAGCTCTTCAATTGTGAGACAGGCAATAGCGATCATGCGTAGACGACTAGCCTCAACAACATCCTCTGCATCATTCATCATCGGATCAAGCTGCTCAAAAGGATCGATAGAGGGAAGATTTTGCAATCCTAAATCAATTGCATCCTTAATTCCCGACGAAACCCATCCGCTGGTGATAATCTCCTTTCCCTTTGCACTGGTCATTTCATTGTAGAAATCGATTATCCAGCCTGCTTGTAGAGGCTTTAGTGTGGTTAGCTGGAGCTTGATTTTTACGTCATCCAATGGAACGTTTGACGCAAGTTGCTTTGAAATTTGTGCCGAATACCAATTTGAAAATTTTCCCTTCAGAAATCTTTTACAGTATCCATTCACTGTCAGATCTAAGGGCTGATAAAATTTCGTCATGTTTTTGGGGACATTCACAAGTAGGATGTTGTTATCGAGGTATTTGTTGACAACATCTTCGGTCATTTGCCCCGTAAAGGCATCCATGATCATAAGCGCCTTTTGATCAGATGGGAGACCGAGACTTTCTCTCTCTGCTTTGACATAAGGGAGGATGATTTCTTCAAAAAATTTAATTGATTCGGCTGTGTTGGAGAAGTGCTTTGGGTTGACACTCAAGCTAAATCCTTTCGGAAATTTTACCTTCGGGATGCTTTGCTTCGTTTTGCCTCCATATATCAATTGGATGGGCAGAAACTTTCCTGAGAGGGTGACAGCAAACGTACCAGTCATCATTCTCTTGTCTTCAGATCCTTCGATTGTAACTGATGTGGATCCTTTTTTTGCCATCGTCATGTTTCCAACGGGTGCATACTTCAACGGAGTTTGATCAAGGTTAAGAATAAGTGATGGTGGAATGTCGAATTTCTCTTTGTAGCTAACGATTTCGTGATGAAAAAGGTACTCGATCTCTTTTCTCGCCGCCTCTGGGATTTCGATTTTGGAGGACGTCTTTCTTCGTCTTACCAAGCCCATTCTTCGAAACATGCTTCTCGCCCATGAGGATTCTTCTATGTCGATTTTTCCGATCAAGTTTGGATATCTGTTGATGAGAGCACGGGCTGTGGCGTTAGCGATACATCTGTTTATAACGCAGCCTTTTCTGCTTTGAGCAGCCAAATATGTTTGAACCATGGAGTCAAGCTCCCCCAACATTAGAGGACGTCCAGTCTTTGAAGAGTACCTTTCGATTGTTTTACTGGGGTCTCGTTTCTCTTTCTTAGCTTTCTTCAACTCCTCTTGATATTTCGTTTTAAAAGTGCGAACGGTACTCTCATTTAAATTCGGGTAATCAGGCTTAAACTTTCGAATCGCAGCAGCGTTTCCGTTTTCTGAAGCATACTTCCCGATTGAATATCGAGCTTTTGGATTCCATTTCTCGTATTTTGGTTTTCTTTTGCTGGTAGTTGAGCTTATTTCTTCGGCAATAGATGCTGAGTCAACTGCACCAAGATCGCTTGTCGATTCAACTTCACTTTGCACTGTCGACGGTACATCTCCTTAAAGATAAATAAAGAACAAACTTTCTTTAAAACATAAAAACGATTTTGAACTTTTTATGTGTCGCAGTTGTCAATTCTTAGAAATTTGGGCGAATACTTATGCTTTTCCACCAGTTATCAAAATGATTTAGATATAATTCTTACCAGTGTCACAGCTTGAGTCGTCCTCAATGCATGTCGGGTTGTTATCTTCATTTTGATTTTTCTTCTGTTGTAATTTCAAGGATTTTCTCAGCAAGGACATTTTTTATGTCTTGCTTTTGCCTGAGCTATCGACTCTCGACAAAACCCCACAAAAAGATTTTGTTTACAGAATGAGATCTTCGCTTTGTTTTTGACAAAATTCCACGAAATATTGACATTTTGTCAGGGGTTTGCTATATTCAGTGTACTTATCTGTAAACATTTAAAATCGTTTTTCTAGATCACTTTAGCTATTGTGGAACAAAAAGATCTCTATTAACTCAAAATTAAACCTTTTTAAAGTAATTTAAACACTCAAAATCTGAAATTTTTCAACAATCATATTTTTTACTAGCCCCCTGGTTTAACTGCTATATTCCCGAAAAGAATTTCCAATCATTTGCAATCGAACGTCCAAGAAAAGAACAAAGGAGTTGAAAGAAGGACGGGGGTTCGGTTGAATTTGTTTTTAGCAAAATATGCTCGCAGATTTAGAAAAAACATCATTTCCTCTCTTAAAGCCTCAGTCAAGAAGTATTTCTTTGAGCTCACATTAAATTTCGTGCTTAGAATATTCGAAATTTTGTGATTATTGTGTGTTTTATTACAATAATTGACCCCCGCTCAAGGTACAAAAGAGAGAAGTTTTTTCATTAATGTGTGACGTCATTGCAACATAGTTGGGATGAGTATTTTTATTCGAAGCTGCGAAGTGAGTGAAGCCCGTGAAGTAGAAGGGGGAAGGAGCAGAAGAAAATGGAGAATTGTTATACCTTTACAGCTGCAGTCAGAGGATATCACTACTATAGAAAGAGTTGGAAACCAAAAGAAAACGAAGTACTTCGATGTTTATTTGAAGAAAACAATCCTTATGACAGATTTGCCATCAAAACTGTGACATCCGAGGGAACGACCGTTGGACATCTACCAAGGGAGATATCCAGAATTACGAAATATTTTATGGATCGTGGGGCTGTCGTCTCTGTCCAGCTGACCTCCAGACACTATAGGAGATCTCCCCTTGTTCAAGGAGGTATGGAAATTGCCTGTTTGGTTACTGTTAGAATCCCAGCTACCAAGAAAAACACTGAAATTGCTGAGCTGTATATTGAACTTGTTAGAGAACGATATACTAACCCAAAAGAAGAAGAAATCCTTGGCTGTTTTGTGACGGAAATTGAAGAAGAGGGTGTAGCTTTTGCTATCGTGCAAGGAGAAAACGGAAAGGAAACAACCCCTTCAACAAAAGCAGCATCGCTATCGAAAAGTCGCCAACCTCCTCGCAAGAAACAAAAACAATTGGATATCAGAACTTTATTTGCTGGAGCAGCAAACCAACGTAAGGACAGAGGGAATGACGGAAATAACAGTGGCAGTGGTAGCAAAGAGAATGGAACTGATATAATTGAAATTGATTGATTTGAAATGATTGCATTAATAAAGCTTATACCCTGTTATTTTATAAAAGGCT
Organism: Morbakka virulenta; assembly: GCA_003991215.1. Taxonomy (NCBI): domain Eukaryota; kingdom Metazoa; phylum Cnidaria; class Cubozoa; order Carybdeida; family Carukiidae; genus Morbakka; species Morbakka virulenta. The sequence continues at coordinate 199,736 of RDPX01000485.1, read as the reverse complement.
TATCCTTGTTACTTTCGAAGAAAAAAAACATAAAAATTTAGCAAAAATATAAGGTTTTAATTTTTTTTTTCGCGAGCATAAACTTTCGCGAATTGAGGTCAAAAGTTTTTTTCGCGAGCATTTACTTTCGCGAGTTGCCCTTTCAAGAATTTTCAAAGACATTTACTTTCGCGAAAAAGGCCAAAATTCGCGAAAATCGCGAAACTTTCTGTTCGCGAAAGTTTGTACACTTAAAGTATATTCCAGTTCTTTTCCCATCTGCTGTTGTTCTTGTAAATAAATCTACAGCAATTATGAAGAGGGTAGCTTTTATATATCTCGAATTGAATCTTGCCGTTATTATTCTCTCATTTGCAGGATTCCATCTGATTAAACATTTTCTATTTACTTTCTACTCCTCTGTGATGTTTTTCCTCTGATCAAGAGTAGAAAACGTGCTAATGTGTTAACTCTCACTTTTCCGAAACCTGCCTACTCAACTCACTTATAACAAGCACATCAAGGTTGTATTTCTTCATTTCTCTGGCAACTATTGCAGTCTACCCGATGGCATATGTGGTCCTTACGTTCCAGCAGCAATTTTCGAGTTTGATACTCCAGTTAGTGATGAGACTCGTACCCAACGCTTCTCTTTTCTCATCAGGGCGTGGGACTAGCCAGGGTGGAGTTACATTCCAAACTAGTGTTGTAAATTTTTTCATGACAGCCTAAAAAGCACAGCTATCAAAGCGCGGTGTTATTTTAAGCATAATATTTGTTAATTTTGTAGTGTTGTGTTAAATATTAAGCTGCTAAAGAATTAAAATACAGCTTGTAAAATCGGCCCATTATTTTCTAACAATATATTGATACGCAGGCCTAAAATTAGATATAGGTCCTGTTTTTATGTATTTATTGTGAAAATACCCTTAAATGACGTACCAAATTTGGCAGTGCTATAAGTAAAATTGTCCATTACAATTATAGAGACTACTATAATGCAACTCTGAAACGCAACTCGCTGTACCTGAAGGATTGTCAGCAAGTTTCAATCAAAGTCATAAGAAAAATTGTAGTCTTGAAACTAACTAACGCCTATTTTCCAAATTCTAAGTTTAGTTAGGAACTTTATCCTTTTGATCATTGATTTCGAATATGCATTAATCTCACAACAAATATTGGAGGGCAAGGAGATTCAGGACCATTAAAAAAGTGATGATTTGGATGCAATTTTTGACTTTACTGACAACGATATCTTCGAACAAGATGACGAATTTAAAAATTGATACACTCCAATGTAACTGAAGTCCTTTTATTTTGTATTTCCCTTTCTTTTTCATGATCAACACTAAAAGAAGAATTCTAAGCCTTTTTTGTGGAAACTAAGCCTCACTCTGAGTTAGAAAAATAAAAGAGAAGAAAAACGAAGGAACGTCGACTTTTTAAGATGTTTGCTTATGTGTGCCTATGAAATTTCAATTTTTGCATTTCTGTTCATTTGATCATCAATGGAAGAAATTTTACAAAATAGTAGATGTCAAACATCTTAGGCGTCTTCCATATGCAACCATTCATATAAAAACTGATTTTTCGTTTTCTTTTTGCTGGGTTTTGGAAGAGCTGTCTACTACTTACAAAAGTTCTGAGTATGAAAGAGTTTGTAAATCAAATAAAGACTTTAAAAGACACATTACTATGACACAGAAAGGGAAGGGTGTATCAGGAGAGGACAAAGCTAGATTGGTTTATTTGCCTACAAAACTACTTTTTATTCTTGGCTGGACAAACACCATTTGTTCCTACAAGTAAAAATGCAGAAAAATCTGGGATATGACATTCACAAAGTCAATGAGTGGGGACAAAAATAACTGGCTATTTTTACTGCGCAGAAAATCAAGCGTCTTTATATCAACCATCACAGGAACCCCATTTTTACTTCAGTGGCAAAGAATGACACCCAACCTACTGAGAGCTCTGTGGTGGGACATCTTTGGCTTTCCAACTCTCATTATCTTTCTTGGAAATCCTATTTCCAGGCTGATAACAAGATAGTTTCCTTGACAATTGACTCTCTCTGTCACACATAAAAGTAGTGACGTATTCTATACCTCTACAAATTTTCAACCCGACCATACATATAGTATTCTTGCAACATCTGGTCAAATGCTCCTATCTCGCATCTCAACCTTCTGCACCAAATACAACGTCAAATATCCGGTGTGATCAGCCCTGAGCTTTCTAGAATACTTAAGAGTATTATTTGCTAATACTTTCATGGCTGATGCAGCCATGAACTTTATTTTCTTGTACCACTTTAAATCAATCGCGTTACTCTTCCTTCAATGCAACTTCCTCCATTCTCTGTCTATGTATCTAACTGCAGGATCCTCCCTTTTCACTTCCTTTTCCTAGCTTTTATGGGGATTATAATCTTAATCGTTCCAAAAGTATGGTAAAAGGTACCTTGCGGCTACGTCCTCTACTTTACCTACAAGTCTTAACTTTGCCCTCCGCCCTGTTTTTCTCTTAACGTTCTGAGAAGCCTTTGAGTGTTTGTTATGAGTGATTTTTTTTTTTAATCTAGAGCTAGACTCCACCTCCTCACTCTGAAGAAACTATCGATAACATCAACAAATTTGAAAGAACACCTTATGATCTGAGTGAAATACATGCAAAAAAGAGTTACCTAACGTAACAGATCTTATACTTTACCATTCCCATTCCCCATCATATTCAACTTCCAAGAAATTGGAATGCTGTATTCACAAATTTGGAGATATAATGACCTTATGGTTTCTACTGTTGTGTATTGGTGTAGTTTTCATATTGATATTGCGTATACATTTTAAAGCTTTACACACAGCTTGTAGCCGAATAGTTGTTCTTTCGCTTGATGCATGCTAGGCATATTGTTTACCATTATGAAAGGCTAAAGGAAACAAATGCTCTGCTTGAACAGAAAAACAAGACTTTGTTTGAAAACGTAATTGTGCTAGAATCATATGACTGTAAAAATTTAATAATTCGTAATAAAAATGGGATTTTTCGGAAAATGCTTTGCACAGTATTATACCACTTCTATTTTTATCAAGATTGTGCAGATAACTCTAAAAGTTTCTGAGATCCCTAAAGTTGTAGATATAAGGGATTGTTACCAGAACGCAGTTGTGAAACTTCTAAAAGAAAACATTGTAAAGGTAAGGGAAATTAAAGAGGTGGATATTGAATACCTTGAAAAGGAAGGTCCTGATACAGTAAAATTGTTAATAGAAACCAGCTCAACCTTCAAAAGAAGTTATCATTTTCAAAGTATAGTCTTGGAACACTTAATATAAATAGTGTAAATCTTAATAATGAAATAGGATATGCTCTAAGCTTTGGCTCATGTAAGAGTGTTCAAAGCTCCTTAAAAGTCATTGGAGCCTTGTAAGAGTTTTCAGAATGTCTTTGGTAATGCTAAAGTTTTCTTTTATATTTAACTTGACACATTTTTTCTATGTAGAATAAACGTTATAGTATCCTGAACTTTACTAAAATTTTCAAGGAATACAAGAGCATTCAACAATACGAATATCTTGAAAATAAGTCAATTACTGGCACAAACCTGAATAATCCTGGTGGGATTGGGTTTGCTATTGAAACATATGGTTATCTTCTTATAAAGTAAGAACGAAATTGTAATATATTTTTGTCTTACAAAAAAATCCACTTGTTCCAGAAGAGACGCTAACAAAACATAATAAACTCTGCAATCCAAGTGAAACAGCTTCCTTGAGAAGGCTTAACCTTGGATTTTACTGGTTTTGAATTACAACAGATCGAACCCAGAAAAAACTACTGGTAAAAGATACCATGTACTTTAGAGGAATATCTTGAGAACTCTCAGACTTTCATTGTCTACGATGAGTCTCACTCTAAAAAAAATAGAAAACCTTATCACAAATACCAACAAAAAAAACACAAAATGTGTGATTTTTTAAAAAAAATTACTTAAGTTGGGATACAATAGTTGAAATATGATGGCGAGGAAGCGTCTGTAAACATACACTCTACCCGCTTTAGTATGCCAGCCTATCATCTGGAAGGAGGATGATATAACGTACGAGCTAAGTAAAGATCGTTGTGGATGCCTTTGTGAGACAGTTGTTTTGCAGATTGGGGATAAAATTTCGACTATGTGTATCGTTCAGACATGGAAAAGGCGATTGAACCGATATTGTTATCTACTGACAGGGAAACAGACCACCTCAGCCTCGTCTCTCTAGAAGTTTTTATTTTATACGCAATTTCTCCAAACTTCCTAATCCCTTCGTTTGTTCTGTGCTATTATGTCGGTATGCTTAGGTCTTCTTAAAGACAATGTTTTCAACCCACACCGGAGTATTGGTTGATAAAAAAACTTTTATATTTTCACTTTTTACGTTCGCAGCATCCTTTTACCACAAATTTGCACTAATTTCTTTCTATTTCACTCCCATAATTTTTCAACTTTTGCTAATCTCTGCACTGCACCCACTTTGCTCTTCTAAAGGTGATTAATCCAATTATGTTTTCAAAATATCACGTAGGTGCTAGTAGCTTCGCTTTCTTCCATTTACTTTAAACCCTGTCTGCTCCAAAACTCCATCCATTTACATTCCTGTTTAGTACGTCTTTGCTTGCTACTGTCATTACAGAGTGTTTTGTACTGAGCAAGTACTCTGGTAACTCTTGGCGTTGTATGGTATTAATTGTTGCTTGGATAATCGTGGAAAGAAAACCACCCATAATTTTCCCTGGTATAGTCAATAGTTAATCGCAAACCATCAGTTTCTCCAAATGCTTGCTCGTCTATCATTTTAATATAGCTGTCAGGACTTTGTACTGCTTTAACCAGCTTTTTGGTTACTTCCCTCTTCCTTGTTCACTAGTACACAACCGTCCTTGGCATTTAGACATACGCCTTCACCAAAACTCTAAGCACTATAAATAATTTTTGTTTTCGTGCCACTTCTTTTCCTGGTATTGCCACATTACGAAAATTATATTTCTGTGTAAAACAGGTTTTTCTCGCTGTGCTGCATCCTGCTTGTACCCTTTATATCAATATTCTAGTCATTCCTCTTTTTCCTTTTTGAAAGTTTCATTTTTGTCTTTCTTCTGTATACCTTATATGATTTTCCCCCTATGTCAGCATGCCCTTTTTATTAGTAGGTTTCTATTTATCTTCTGCTTTTTTTCCTTGTTGTATTTCTTACCCACATATTTCCATTACCAATACTCTTTATTTTGCAACAACTAACCTATCCAACTATGAACTTACATTTAAAAGCTTGTAGACCTTGTTCTATACTTATCATCAATTAATCTATTTAGCTACATTTCTTACTATTTTTTTATTTTTCAGATAGGCATTCTTCGTAGTAAACCGTGTGTTTCCTATTGACATGTCGTATACTGAAATTTTTTCTTTACTGATATTTTCTTCCTACCAAAATCACTTATTTTCTTAGGGTATATAAAATAAGACACCCTCAGCTGGATTAAAAATTGGGTACAATACATAACTGTTCCAAGGGATACTGAAAAGTTAATACAGATCTACGCGCACTCCTCTTTGTCGCATTAATGAAGTAGTTATGCTAGTTTCAAGTAAAACAACATATCTACTGTTCAATTGTTTGCTGTCTACTAAAATACCTTCCTAATTTAAATCGAGTGTCGAAGGGTGTCTTCCCTGCGATGATTTTAGTTTTAATCATGCTTGCATAAGCATGTAGGCAACCATAAGCAACACCAGGTCACATTGTTGTACATAATGTACCTGTGTTGAAGATTTAGCAGTTTCAAAATGGTGCCATTACTCATCTGAATGTTGTGATAATGTACTTAAATAATTGAACTGTAACGAAATAGAGTTAATTAATATGAATGGAGTTAAGGAGCAGCCATACCTTGTATTCGGGTGTAAAAGTGCAAAATTCATCTCCTTTTTCTTTTTAGTGTGGCCTATTTACATTGTGATTAAACATTATATCTCTACTTAAATTATCTTGTCCAAGGATATTTTAGCTAAGATTCGTGGCCCTTTAACATGTATAAACACATTTCTATGACGTAGTATAAGATATAAAATCCAATACATGTTATTTAATAATAGAGCAAGACAATGCAAATGTATTTTGTGCCAACTAGCAATAACAGTGTGCTACCTATTGTCAAATACGTTTCCGGTACGGTCACCTCTCTTAAATCTTAACATACTTTTGAAATCAATAAGGTTGAGTATCGAAATCTAATTTGCTGTGCAATAAAAAGTCATGGCCCGAAAATAATTTTCTACATAATGGAATTCATAAATTCTCGATAGCTCAGGTATTTTTGGTATTGGATGATAATAAACTAAGATATTGTGCAGATTCACAAAATTTTGTGTGTTTTTGAAGTAGAACTAATTAAAAAAGTTGTTTGTGGTTAAACACTAAAGCATAATGTGGATGTTGTAGGCGCAATATTCTTTTAATGCAGCTAATTGTACAGGTAAGCACAAAGTTAAATTTGAATTAAAATCAGATCATTTTTGAATCACTCAATCGTTATAGTTTGGATAAATCCAAAGTAACAAGAAACTCTTTAAAAGAAAAAGAAGTAAAGTACGATTCTATTGCCCTATGAAATTTGTTAAAGGAGCATGAGTCCGTGATATATTTACTTTTTGTAGCTCTTAGGGTAAATATTTGATATTAGATACTGGTAAGTATTGATGTACTTTACTGACAGGCAGTAAGGTGTCTAATTTTTGAGTATTACTATTAGCATTAGTAAAAAAGCCAGATTAAATTAAATAATCTGAGGCTGACTACGTTTTAAAAATTCTCCTATTTGCACTAACTTTCAAATGGGAGTGCACCATCATTAATTCAAGAGAAGACAAATTTTTGAAAAGTTATTAAATCTTAAGTTAGATAAATATATTATTTTTTCTTCGAAAGCAAACCCTTAATACTGTATTCCCTTTTCTCGTAAAAATGGTATTTTTTACTTTTAGTGTGTTCCAATCAAGAATTATAAATGTGCGACATGACAAAAGTCAGGTTCACTTTGATCCTTGGCTTTAGATTATCGACACTGGACTTTTAAAAATACTGCTGGCTTGAGAGTGAGAAATGCCAATTCGTCCAGTGCAAATTAACAAAATGGATTCCACTGTGAAGTCAAAGACTTTGTTAAAAATATTTTTATTTTGTGTTAAGGACTTTTTGAGGTTTTCTGATACAATAAACAACATTTGTTGGAATAAATTTCAAAATAAGTCTTCTTAGTATTTACAGTTTAATAACCTGTACTCTTTTAGATGAGGAAATTAAAACTTGGTTTTAAAAGACTAGACCACAGTGAAAATGAGCCACCATCGTTTTTAGAAAATGACTTGTTTAATTTACGAATGTGGGAGGCGATTGGGTTGAATTTATTTCCTTAAAATTTGGATAGAAATATTTTGAGGTTGTCGGGTAGAATTTATTTTACATTTTCCGTTGGTCAATGTTTTTCAAATACTAAAAAAAGATAGATACAGTTATTGAATGTAGGGCCCCATGGTAGGATTTCAGTGTGTTAAAGGATGATAGAGTTATACGAGCATTATTGTCAATGTTAGCAAAATTCACCTACTATTCGTTTTAATATCTATTTTATGTGGTACGAAAATGTAATATGCCTATAGCTAAACAGGCTAACCCACAAAGAACTTGATAGAAGTTAAGATCTCATATAAGAAAATGATCATTATCCGCCTCTTACATAACTCTTTGGTCATTGGCAATGGGAATCATAATAAAGTTAATGATCGGTCGTATTTTCTGTTTGTAAGGTCGATGCTTAACCAATGATCTTCATATTTTCAATAACATTCTGAAGTTACGGAGTAGAGTGTATCTTTATTTGTATACTAAGAAGCAAAGTGGCAGGCTTACTGGAGGATTGGAAAAATTATTTATATGAGCATGAGTAATGAAATTCGGCAGCCTTAAATTAAAAAAGACACCTAACCTCTATTTTACCTTACCGCCCAAGGATTAATTTCTAAGCCTGGATTGTGGGACTTCTTGGCTTATGAGTGCTTTCGTCCATCATATGACTTGGATATTTTTAAGTCTAAAGTAACCTTTTTTTCTTGCCTGACCTTTCCCTCTTCTTTTACCTGTTTTTACTGGACAGTTGCAGACATTTAGTACCATTGTGCTTTGTATAACTTTTATCCAATAAAAAATGGTGGTCTTATAAGTATAAACCGTATGACCAAAACCAAGAAAACAGCCCTACATCTTTGAAATGAACAATGTCTGACTAACTGCCACACCAATTCTTTGCGAAGAGTAAATAGTCCAAATTACACTTTAGCCACTGTAGGGACGTATTACAGTGACTGTCCAAAAGTAGGAACATTTACAAATTATTTAAAAAAAGTTTTCAGCTGCAACTTAAAACTGTTTGTTTTGTTTTTTTAATTGCACTTCTAATTTACAATGGTAAATTATTCTTCAGGTTAGATACTGCATCTCCAAAGGAACGAGCATCCAGGTTAAAGAAACAAATATCAAACATATGTCAATATTGCATGATTCATAAGAAATACGTTTTGTTATAAAAGCATCTTTAAGTTCTTTGGTCTTTGTTCATTATTTTAGTATTTTCATAAGTCACTAGTTTCAGACCTATTCCTCTTATAGAAGTAGAAGGCCCCTTTGTCAATACATTTGATTTCTAAATCTGTGTTATTCAAAGCAACGCTTGAGAAATATTCTAACTTCTTGCCGTTTTAATAACTCTCTGTCATTGCACTTTTGTTTTGTCACTCACATAATAGTTTCCAACTATGACATTTCGTTTATTTTCATCTGTTGAAGCAACTATAACCTCTTTGGTTCCATTCTTGTCGATGTTAGTAATACCACTATACAGAAGAAATATCGTGATAAAAATTGTGAGCAACAGTACTTAATTTAGTCAAATTGTAAAAGTCGTTCTTGGTTACTAAACCGCTGTAATTTAATGAATATCATTGCAGAAGGGATTTAATATACGTTACTTCTGCATAACCATTAAAACCTGTTCTTAATAGTTGAACAACTAATATTTTCTTTCTTTCCCTTTTATTATATTTTCTTCTTCTTCGTCTTCTTCTTTTTGTCTGACTTTTCCCTCTTCAGGGGCCGTCGTGGCGACTTTGTCATCTTCACCGTTTACAGCCCTGCGTATCCTCCCTACTGAGCACCTTTACTGACATGTCTTCTCTGATATTGTCCTTCCATCTGTGCCTCGGTCTCCCTCGTCTTCTTCGTCCTGGTATCTCCATCTGCATGCATCTCTTTCCCACATACAGTTTATCTCTTCTTTTAACATGCCCAAACCATCGTAGCAGATTTTCCTGCGGTTTCTTGAAGGCTTCTGCAACGCCCAAGTTTTTTCTGATCTCTTCAGTTCTGAACTTGTCTTTTCTGGTTACACCCTTTCCCCAGCCGAGCATTTGCATCTCCACCACATCAGACTGTCTTTCTTGTCATTTGGTGAGAGGCACAATTTCCATCCCATACAGCATTGCCGGTCGACCCAAGGTCTTGTGTACCTTACCCTTCAGCTTAACTGGCACGTGTTTGTTACATAAAACATGGGTTGCTTTCCTCTAGTTGTTTCACCAAGCTTGGATGCGCTTCTGAACTTCCTTCTTACTGCATCCATCGCTCTGAATCGTCGATCCAAGGTACTTCAGTTCCTCAAATTCGTGCAAATCTTCACCAGCAATCTTTATTGGTGGTAGATTAAATTTATTGTTGATGCACATATACTTAGTTTTTGTTCTACTGATCTTCAACCCTCTTCTCTCTAATCTATTCCTCCAGTTTTCAAGCTCCCTTTCCGCCTCATCCTTTTTCTTATCTACCAGTACCACGTCATCTGCGAACATTATGTCGTGCGGGCAGTCTCTTCTAACATCATCCTTCAGCTTTTCTATAACTATGGTGAACAGCAATGGACCCAGAGGCGAGCCTTGGTTTTAAACTTGCTTTGACCTGGAATGGCTCTGTTACCCCCACTGAACGTCGGACCACAGTCTCACATTCCACATCCATCTCCTGTATAGCTCTCACATACAGTTCGTTAACTCCTTTGCTTCATAGACAATACCCAGTACATCTCTGTGTACTCTGTCATACGCCTTTTTAAAATCAATGAATATGCAGTACAATTCTTCTTGACCTTTCCTGAACTTCTCTGCCACCGCCCTTAGTGCAAAGACTTGGTCAATTGTACTTCTTTTCAGCATGAAGTTAAATTGTTGCTCACTGACCTGCACTTCTTCCCTTATCCTACCATTTAACATTCGTTCCCAGAGCTTCATTAAATGACTTAGAAGTTTGATGCCTCGACAGTTTGAGGAATTCTGTACATCACCTTTGTTTTAAAATATCGGTACCAGAATGCTCTTTCTCCACTCATCTGGCATTCTACTCCTCACAAGAATTTCATTAAACAGTGATGTAAAGAAGTCAAGTCCTTGCTTACCTAGGGCTTTCTACACTTCAACTGGTATCTCATCCGGTTTGACTGCTTTCCCGTTCTTCATGTTGCTCAGAGCCTTCTTCACTTCTTCACTGCTAATTTTTATCATATCCTGTTCATGGATTTCTCCTGCTGCTTCCCTCTCTTCTCTGGGGTTTTCTTCATTTATCAGCTTTTCCAAATACCCTTTCCATCTATTCAGAATATCACCTTTATCATTTAGTGTTCTACTATCCCCATCCTTGATCCTCTTGATCTCTTGGATGTCCTTTGATGCCTTGTCCTTCGATTTTGCTATTCCAAAAATCTTCTTCTGTCCACCTGAACTGTCCAGGTTGCTATACAACACATCGCATGCCAACCTTTTAACTCTAGATATGGGAATTTTAGTCTCTTGCTTTGCTTTCAGGTACTCCGCTTTCTTTTTATCACTTCTGTTGCTGCACCAGCCTTTTTATCTCTTCTATTTTTCCTAAATTCCTTTTTAAACATCCTCAGACCACCACCATGTTTCTTTAATTCTCTTCTTTCTTCTTCTTTCTTCCAGAGCTCTTTCTCAGTATTGTTTCTGCTACCCTTGGTTTTAGACTTTGTTTCCAAGTTCACTGGCAATTCCTCTCCTAATTTCTCTTGTAGTACAGTTACAAATCGCACCTATAACTCTTTGTCTTGCAATTTCCACCATCTAATCCTATCTGTTTTCTTTCTTTCTCTCTTCACTGTCGTCGTCATCTTCAAAATGTATATCAGCAGTCGGTGTTGAGTTGTTATGTATTCCTCCGGTAGTGCCTTGCAATCCGTTACTTCCTTCAGTTGACATCTTCTGTAAAGGATGTAGTCAATCTGTACGATGGAATTCCCACTGTAATATGTTTCCCTGTGTTGGTCTGCTTTCCGGAAAAATGTGTTTACAATTGCTAGGTCAAACCTTGTTGCCAGATCCATGATGGCATCACCTGAATTGTTCCTTTTTCCAAATCCATACCTGGATATAATCCTTGCATCTTCTACATTTCCTTCACCCACATTTTCATTTAGATCTCCTGCAATAAACAGTCAGTCTTGTGCTGGCTGCTGGGTGATTGCCATGTCCAGGTCTCTCCAGAATGTCTCCTTTTCACCCTCCTTGCATCCCACCTGTGGGGCATGTACAGACGTTTTCGGCGTCTACTTCCAATCTCGTGTACATCAGCTTATCCCATATCCTCTCGACCGCTGCCACTCCTGGCACCAGACTTTGCTTTGAGATGATGCCAACTCCATTTCTTTTTTAACAAGGCCCATGAAATTACACTTTGTAACGTTATCCGGTAGTCTGGAGTAACAGAGAAGTATGTGGAAATGGTACAAGATATGTATAAGAATAGCATGACTGCAGTACGGAGTGCCGCTGGATTGACTGATTGGTTCGAGGTGAAGGTCGGCCTACACCAAGGCTCAGCCCTAAGCCCCTTTCTGTTTGCTATCATTATGGAATAATTGACGGAGGATGTGAGGATGGAGGAGCCCTGGACCATGCTGTTTGCAGATGATATTGTGCTATGTAACACGACGAGAGANTTATATTATATTATATTATATTATATTATATTATATTATATTATATTATATTATATTATATTATATTATATTATATTATATTATATTATATTATATTATATTATATTATATTATATTATATTATATTATATTATATTATATTATATTATATTATATTATATTATATTATATTATATTATATTATATTATATTATATTATATTATATTATATTATATTATATTATATTATATTATATTATATTATATTATATTATATTATATTATATTATATTATATTATATTATATTATATTATATTATATTATATTATATTATATTATATTATATTATATTATATTATATTATATTATATTATATTATATTATATTATATTATATTATATTATATTATATTATATTATATTATATTATATTATATTATATTATATTATATTATATTATATTATATTATATTATATTATATTATATTATATTATATTATATTATATTATATTATATTATATTATATTATATTATATTATATTATATTATATTATATTATATTATATTATATTATATTATATTATATTATATTATATTATATTATATTATATTATATTATATTATATTATATTATATTATATTATATTATATTATATTATATTATATTATATTATATTATATTATATTATATTATATTATATTATATTATATTATATTATATTATATTATATTATATTATATTATATTATATTATATTATATTATATTATATTATATTATATTATATTATATTATATTATATTATATTATATTATATTATATTATATTATATTATATTATATTATATTATATTATATTATATTATATTATATTATATTATATTATATTATATTATATTATATTATATTATATTATATTATATTATATTATATTATATTATATTATATTATATTATATTATATAATTTACTACTTTTTTCATTTGAGAATGATATAAATTTTCATTTGTGGCAATACCAACCAACCATTTATTAAAAGCATAAGCCAGAAAAATGATAAAATGAAATTTGTAGCGGCATTACATACAATATAGTTCTTGCTAATGATTTTATATTATGTTTCTCATTGCTACTTGGCCTAAATTTTAAAACTAAGTGGTATTAACCTCTATGTTTATTTCTTGTATTTGCAAGAAACTTTTTAGGTAAGGTGTTTGAAAATCAAATTACTTTTTTAAATTACGCGACAGTAATTCAAAAGCTCAAAAATCACAATTCTCTTCTTGTCAAAAATAATATACCCAATTAGTGAAATCAGGGAACACTTTGTTTTGGGGGGTTTACTTCAGATATACAGTATTTTTCAACAATGCAAATGAATTTTACTTTAGGATTACGTATTCCGAATCACAGAATTAAATACTTGAAGGAAAAACGTACAGCAACAGAAAATAGGAAGAAGCTTGTTGGACTGAAACATAGACAACAAACATATACACAAAAGAACAGAAAGGTTAAAGAAAGAGTGCGAAAATCAGATTTTGTGTTATTTGAAGATATGAATGAAGACCAAACAACTCCCTAAGAATTTGAACAGCCTTCAAGAAAATATGCAGGATAAGATGTTCACTGCCACATTTGTAAGAAAGCATGGTCGTATAACATTGCATGTTAAGCAAGAAAAAGCTTCACTAACTCTCGTTGTAAAAAAAAGACAAGAAATTTCCAAAACCCTTTTCTCTAAAAAAATGACATGGTCTTTTCCATGGTACCAGGTTACAGGGACGTCAACAGACTGAAGAAATGCTGATGGCCGATCATTACCAAATAATTATAACCATTAATTAAAATTTGTATCAAACCAGATAGTCCAATAGGATATTCTGAACACTGTATCAATTTTCCACGAAATATTTCTGAACTTGCAAGATCATAATCACGCTTTTTAAAGAATTTAAGTCTAATATTTATTAAAATTAAAGGTACCAATATAGATAAAAAAAGCTTATTTTGAAAAAAAACCTAGGTTTGTCTGCAGTTATGTAGTTGATTATGAACAACCCTTTGTATAGTGATTCGACTCTAAAAAATTTTAGGATCACTCACACTGGCTAATGAATCTAATGACTTTAGAGAACGTAAAAGCACTGACTATTTTGAAAGTGAAGCCATACCTTTCTGATGATTAACAGCTTTATAATAGACTCACCAAATGTCACGTTTTTTGGCTACGTCCGATAAAAAAATGGGAAAAGTTGATGCCATTGATTTCCAACTATCAAATATTCTTGGTAGCATGGATTGGCTAAGTGTTGAAAATGAACAAAGCTACCAGAATGCCGAGTAAATTTTTTTTCATTTTTTCGTTTCTTGATTGTACAGAGTACGCCACAAAGTATGCAGATATAGTTGAACCAAGACCAAATCTTTAAAAGGAAGCCTTCAATATTGTTATGAAGACTGACATTAATGAAGCTTCTCATGGAACAACCCCTTAACAGCTGGTCATAAAAAATTTTAGATCAGCCTGACTTCTCTCCACAAGAAATAATGCACCATTTTCTTTCTTTAAAATTGGTTAGCTCTCCTTTTAAAGTAAACATCACAAGTTTGGGCAAACCTTAAAGCTAGCTTGCAAGGAAGATAAGAGAAAGTTTGTGGCTGGAGAAAACTACATCGATGGCTTCAAGAGACATGGTGGTGGAATAATCTTGTTGATTCATCAGCCAAAGCAAAACATCTTTTTTCTAAGGTGTAGAAGAAAGGTAAAGGCGTCAGAGCCACATATGACATTTCTAAAAGAAATGTTAGGAAGGTTGTTCATCACCTCCGGCATGAAAAAGATAAAGTTGTGTTCAAAAACCTACCTTTCAACTGATATCTTTCGCCTTGCAAATCAGAATTGACGTAAAAATGCTGATGTTGTTTGTGAAAAATCAGTTAAAAATCATGGTGGTGAACTTTCTTTGAGTGTAAGGCAAAGCAAAATGCATAGGCCAAGCATTATAGAAAAGTTCTGAATGTAAAGTTTAATTGGGACCCTATGCAGCCACTTTAATCTAGACCTAAAGAAGAATTGCCGTTTCCTATAACCACTGATGCATTAAAACGTCCGTCTCTGAGAAGAAGTCTGAGAAAACTGCTGGATGTTTTGGTATTGTGGTTGAAATTATCAGAGCAGCTGGTGATGTCAGTAGGAAAATGATTTGCGATTTTTCCACCGGCAAGAAGGTTTACCGTAACTGCCAGGAATGTTTTATAGTTTGCCCATTCAAGTGTAAAGGTGATGCTTTGGACCGTGGAAACTATAGTTTAACATTGACAGAGCAAGTAATGAATATATTAGGGAGGATTATTGATAATTTTATAAGACAAAGTGTTTCTATTGATGAGTAGCAATTCAGAATTTGTGCCATGAAGAGGTACAACAGATGCAATATTTGTTGTAAGGCAGATGCAGAAGAAATTCCTAGATCCCGAAAGGCAACTGTACATGGCCTTTCTGGACCTTGAAAAAGCCTTTGATAGTGTTCCTAGAAAAATAATTTGATGGGCAATGCGTACGCTTGGCATAAAGGAATGAATCATTGAACTTCTACAGGGAACATATGCAAATGCACGAATTCGCTGCAGAGGAAAATTTGAAGTGAAGTTTGGACTCCATCTCGAGCCCCCTTATTTTCATAATTGTGCTAGAAGCCTTATCACGTGAATTCAATGCTGGTGTAACGTGGGAGGTTTCCTTTTTCGATAGACTTATCTTTATTGCTGAATCTCCAGAGCAACGTATTGCGAGATTGCTTGTTTGCAAAGATGACAAGAAAAGTAAGGGTTTAAAAGTTAATGTAGGCAAGAGAAGGATAATGATTTGTGGTGCACGGACTTGACCTGTTAAATAAATCAGGAAAAAACCCAGTGATATTTGCCTCTCCGAAGTGGGCAGTATCAGTATCTTCTGCAATTGGATGTAATACCTGTGTCCAAAAGAAGTGTACTGGTCTGAAGAGGCTAAAAGAAGACCCCCTCTATAGATCTAAATGCTGTAAACGAGAACCTCTCCCAATAGATTGTAAACCTTAAAAATCTATGAAGGTTGGGTAGGAGGAGGTAGATGTTGTATCATCATTTTGCTATCTGGGGGATATGCGCTGAGCTGCTAGAGAGTGTCGTCTAGCAGTCATTACTAGGGTAAAGTCAGCTTGAAAACAATTTAATGAGCTCCTTCCAGTTTAAACATCTCTCACTCAAGACTCGTGGTAAAGTTTACAGTGTTTGCGTTATAAGTGTTGAGCTATAGGGAAGCGAGACATGGGTTATGATTAAAGCTGATCTTTAAAGAGTAAAAGGAAATGACTGGACCATGATCAGGATAATTAATATTGTCGAATCAGAGAATGTCAGTGTGATACCCACCACCAGGTGAACCATTAGGGCGGCTAGCTTTCAAGGAAATAGAACTTATCTTGTGAGACAGGAGACTGAGTTGGTGTGACTAGGTGCAGAGACCAGATGTTGCCATAAAGGTGGTTTCGGAGATGACTGTTGCTAGTTTCCAGAAGCCTGGCCGAGAGAATAAAACTTGGAAGAAGGTAGTAGGGAAAGATGTAGGAGTCTGGGATCTGACCTCTACAGATCTTTTGGATAGATCCAGCTGGAGATCTTGTGTGAGATCGGCCATGCGCCCAGCTATCCAGTTGTTTAGAAGGGAGCCTACCAGTCTCGAGGATGCATCCGTCACTTTACTTTAATAAAAAAGCCGACAGTGAGTGAATGAGTATTAGATATTCAACCAGTTTGTTCTTAAGAGATTAAAATGTTGCTGATTTCAACTATGATTGCTTGAATAGTTCAATGAACCAATTACATTTATCAATCAAACAATTCTTCTGATAAGGCCGGAGGCAAGGACTATGCTCACGACAAATCTTTGGACTAATGCTGGTCGCTTCAGTATAACAATTGGAACTGGAACTGACATAATATTTGTAGCAAGCTATGAACCCCCATCTTTACTACTTGGAGTTGTTATATGATTTAACAATTACCAAGAAATCTCAACTTTACGTTTACAAAAATATGTTTCTGTTCGTCCCGTGAGAGTTTCACAAATGAACTGTCGTTGTAATCATGAAAGACAGCAGTTGCTTTTAAAGTTAGCTTGGGCCAAAACAATACATAATAGTCAGGAATCAATCCTTAAAAAGGATGGACTGATATAGAAATATAAAGCCAGTTATTGGAATAAGATATGCTCCAATCAGTCACACAAGAGCCTTGTCTTGATATCGAAAAGAAGCTATGTCTTTTGACAGATTACAATGAAAAAGAATGTCCGCCTTCCATAAAAATGCTTGAAACCCTGTTATCGAAATGCTTCATTTCAGTTAGGCTTATAAGTACATAATTTTGATGCATTTTACGTGTCATCATCAAACATATTAACAATATAGATATCTATATGGGTGGTTCCTTTCATTCAATAACTTCCATTAGAGAATTCCATTAGGTATTATTCTGTTTATTTACAGGTATGGCTCGAGAATAGGAGAGCGTTGGCTATGTTTATGACGTTTTGCATATTGAGAAAGGAGGGACAAGAAAATGTTTTGATTTCCTATTCCAGACTGATTCAAATGTAATCAGGCGTGTCTGTCTTTTACCTGGAAAAAAGATCTTTTGAAGAATCTGCATTGAAGAAATCTCCAGAATTGTTTAGGAATAAATAGAGTCAAGAGTAGAGTTTCAACATCGAGAGCTAGTACCAAAAGAGCGCAACAGTGGGGAACGTGCTGAAATAGCACTCAAAAAGAAGATAGCATTAGAAGCTCCAGAAATTCATGTAAAAAAGTCGATGGATATACCACACAGGGTGAAAAATCCCTGAAGAAATAAGATCCACCTTAGTCACTGCCGTTAGATTCACTTTTTTCCCAAAGAAAGAGAAAAACAGTTATTGAAAACTTTCTCAAGTTAGAATACTTTCCCTAAAAAATTTTTAATCCTGATATGCTATTTTTCTGGCCTCTGCATGTTATAGGCAGAATGAAACTTTCGTGGACCACTGAATGAGAACTTTTATCGTTTTTACTTTACGGTGACCTGCGTTTTCTTACAGGAAAAAGGAATAAATGCAGAAATACTTTTTAGCCTTTGGAGATGGTTAAAAAATCTCCTTTTAGAAACTTTTGACTTTGGACCACCAAGCTTTTTTGGTGACCTGGCATCAAATTTACAAGACAGCTGGATATCTGGTGCATGCCTATATATAAATCATTGAAACACCTCAAAATTCGGTTGGATTCCTTTAGCTATGACATTCACCATCGTTAAAGACAATTAAGAAATAATAAAGTGGCTAGATCTGCCTCTCAATCAATTATTGATCAAAAATTAATGTTGTATTAACTTTTCATCAACTATTAACTACTACTTGATTAATGAGTTAATTACTAGGTGCCGGAGTATTGATAAACTGTGAGAGAACAAGAAAGACGTTCACAAGCACACTTTAGAATCAAAGAAAATCTGCAGGCAAATTTTGAAGAATGATCTTTCACATTTTGTAGGACGAGCAATTGATAGAACTTTGTAACAAATCATATGTGCCTAGTTTTATTTGTTTGGTTTCATTTTTGCAATAAATCAATTATAAATGTCATGCAAAAACAAAATTTGTATTTCTTTGATACAATGATATGATCAACTGCTGTGGTTTTGAATGATTAGTAACTAACAATTTTGTAGGTCTAACAGCTTTTACTGTATTTTTGTGCCCCATACAACATTAGCTTTTTGATTAGCTGGCAAAGTCAAGTTTCATTTCATGTATTGTTTCGTTATTTATATACGTTGTAAAAGGCATTCTCTGAGTTTCACATTACTTTGTCCTTCATTTTATTAAAGTATGTTTTTTGTAGCAAACGGAGAATTTTCGTTTCCAGATGATAGAGGCTAATGAAATTCTGCAGTCAAATTTTTGTGAAAAAGTTCTACTTCTAAATAATTTTTAGTGAGGCTGCAGGTAGATTTAGCCACTTGAATCCCCTGATTGCTTTTCACCTGTTATTAGTTCAAGACAGCATATACTAATTTTATGAGATTAAGCAACATGATTGAATAGCATTGAGAAAAGAGTTTACTCAAGCAAGATTTTTCTTTTCCCAGAAATAACTGTCTCAAAACAAATCATAGAAGGTTTTACATAACAAAGTTTATGAGCCACAGCTTTGTTTTTGAAATTTTTGTAACTGTATTCGTATATTTAGTTTTTGATTACATTTTGGTTTAGTTGAACAGATACAATGCTACAAACCTTTTGTAATTTTTTCTTCTTTTATTTATATATATATGCAATATATTTTTAAGGAATTATATTTAAATATGTATTGCTAGATATTTTTAATATAAGCTTTATACTTTAAATATATACCAATCAAAATATACAGTTCTCTTTTGTACTGGTGTATTTACGCTTTAGAAGAATTAGAATTATATTGAGCATCCCTTTGAATCTTCCAATAACAAATCCGGTAACTCCCTCTAATGTACTGGATGAGAGTTTGACAATAAGTTTCATAATTATTGTACCTGTAGTTTTCAACCTAAATTCACCAAAAATATTATTTCCTCCTTTTACTGGAAGTAATTGCGATAAATTCTGCTCATTTTCTCGGTACGATGCCGTGGCTAAAATTTTGACAAATATACGCTCGCAAAATAAAAGTGCTTTATTCCTAGTATGGTCGATATTGACAGACTGAGATCAAAAGACAAAGCTGACACTTTTTAAAAAGTTAATTATAAACGAAAGTACAGGGAAGTTTTTCTCTGAACATTCATAAAGAGTAAATGAATTCTTGATTCAGTGCAATAAAAATTAATACTAGGAAAAGAATGTTTTATTTTGAGAAAATAATTCCGTTGAAGGAGGCAAAATCTAATACCTCAGTTGTTAGAGAAAACGGCCTTGAAAGGCAAAGACATCAGTTCTCATTGATCTAAAACAATGATAGGTGTCAGGGGGGAAAGAAAGAATGTTGTTTTTGATAAAATCGCAGGAAGATTTTGAACAAGAAAGTAAGTTAATACAAATGGCCTTGGTAGTCATAGGTGCTGGCTCGACTTTTTTAATTTATAACTTATTTTGAGTTAACGAACTTATATTTTGTGTGATTTTTCTAGTTGGGCCATCAACTTGCCTCGTTTTATGCTCTGTTTTCAACCTTTGTCACCAATCCGCTAAAGTCACCCCTAGGTTTGACGCCTTAAACAGATTCAAACATGTGATTGTTGGCCTTCTACTAGGTCGCAGTTTCTTCATGTTTCCGCACAGCAGCATTTTGGACCACATTTTCCTCTCTGTTCTTTCCGAGTGGCAGTACCATCTTTTTTGTTTATGGCCTGTGGCATGGTTCAAGTATCTTTGCCTTCTAGTCAGATTTCTCGTTCTCACTCTCTCATTTGTGATCCTTTATACCTGCCACATATATTGTATACCCTGTAAGGAATGCAATTTAAAAGCTAACAGTTTTCCTTCTCAGCATGCTTTAGTTTCCACCATTTGTTGTCATAAATTGTATTGCCGTTAATATGCAGTCCAGTACTTTCATTCAAAAATATGGGTGAAATTACAGTCATCCCTCGCTATTTCGACCTCTAGCTGTTATCTGGACCTCCCGCTATCTCAACATCATTGCGACATCTTTCTTGATACCGAGATCCCAAGTAAATTGGAATGCTTTTTCTGTCAAGATGAATATTTATGGATCGTTGCGCCTTGGAATCGCTTTTCCACTGGCTGTTTATAAATTGCCTCATCGATTGGCTCGTGATCTCCTACTCGAAACATTTTGTAAAACACGCTGGTTTTGCAGAAGACAGTGGTTCAAAATTGTTAATTATGATGAACTTTTTGCTTATTCACGTAGATAAAATGCTCAATTTTCCACTTCAACTTCTTTTACTAAAGCATAGCTTTTGGAAGATGATTTTAAAGACACTTTTCGCTTTGCTCTTGTATAACGATTTATGTCGTACGAAATACAAATACAAAATAAAGATGTCGAAAGTGGAGCTCAGACAAAATTTCAAATGATAACAAAATGTAACAGCATTTTTGCTTGACATACTTTTTTGATGTTTTCCAATGTATTTTTGCGCGCTGAATCTGAGAATCACATTTATTTTTTTAAACCATCGTCGTTTCTATGATACTAAGCATAGTCACTTTTCGAAAAATACTGAAAATAACCCGAAATATGAGCCTAACACTAATGCATTACAACAAGACAATGAACCACAATGTGGTTTTATTGTGATAAATAGCAAGTTTACACCATTTGCATGATTGTGAGAAGTTGCCACCTAAATTTGCGAGGCTTAAGTAAAGTATAACACACTCGTTAACGTTAGTTATTAAGCATGGCATAAGTACGGAGAGGATAGTTGTTATACATGTAGCTATCAAATGCTGTCGCACCTGAAACTCTGTCCTCTGTAGCTGGAAGAACTTTGCCGAACGTGATTGTCTTGAGTACTCCGATTTATCACTTCGCACTATTGACCATATGTACTCTCCAATCATTGTGGTATCCCATCGTCCTTGATACCTAGATTCCATGGTAGCGATACCTTGATGAAATCGCTCGCCATACTTCTCGCTGACAACTCCGAGATTGGAAGGGGAAAAGTCTAAATGTGAATGTAAAAAGTGCAGTTTCAAGGACATGCGACATCCCATGCACTTGAAAGCTGCGACAAGTTGTGAGACAAGAGTTTCGTAGTTTGGACTTCTCTTATTACCAAGAAAGCCCTGGACAGCATTTCGAATAGCGCTCCAGGCGTCCCGTTCGATGTCGCTCATTACAGCTTCGAGTTTATCTGATTCCAGCATCTTCTTAATCTNGAAATCGCTCGCCATACTTCTCGCTGACAACTCCGAGATTGGAAGGGGAAAAGTCTAAATGTGAATGTAAAAAGTGCAGTTTCAAGGACATGCGACATCCCATGCACTTGAAAGCTGCGACAAGTTGTGAGACAAGAGTTTCGTAGTTTGGACTTCTCTTATTACCAAGAAAGCCCTGGACAGCATTTCGAATAGCGCTCCAGGCGTCCCGTTCGATGTCGCTCATTACAGCTTCGAGTTTATCTGATTCCAGCATCTTCTTAATCTCTGGTCCAACAAAAAGGCCTGCTTTGACTTTTGCCTCAGACAGCTTAGGAAACATGGACCTAATTTCTTGAAAACTGATCCTTCCGTACTTAATGCCTTCACAAACTGTTTGACAAGTACCAGTTTAATATGGAAAGGAGGTAACAGAATCTTCTTGTGGTCCACCAAAGCAGGCCGGATAACATTCAACTTTCCTGGTTGCAAATCTTCCCTGGGAGGCCACGTTTTCCGTTCATAGTCCTCTTTATCCACCCTACTATTCCACAAGCACAAGAAACATGAATATTTCGTGTATCCACCTTGTAGTCTCAATAAAAACCATATCATCTTCAAGTCACCACAGAAATCCCACTTGAAACTGCTGTATTTGATGTTGTCAAAGAGCTGTTTGACGTTGTCATAATTCTCCTTCTTGTGTACGGAATGAACAAGAGGAATTGATGAGTGTTTGTTCCCATTGTGTAGTAGAACCGCTTTCAAACTCCTTACAGAGCTATCTATGAATAAAAGCCATCTGGAAGGCTCGTGTTCGAATTCGATAGCAGCAAATAACCCGTTTATATCCTTGCAATAGCACATATCACCATTGGCATCAAAAAAGCTCTCAAACACGGCATGACGCTTTCATTACACAGACACCTTACAGTCTCCTTTCAACAAATTCCATTCTTTTAATCGAGATGTTAGTAGCTCAGCTCCAGACTTAGTTAAACCTAGATCTCTGATCAGATCGTCAAGTTCCTGTTGATTTGGATAGTGAGGTTTAGTGCTATACGTTGGACGACAGGCTTCATCTTGAATTTCAGTACTTGTAGCCGTTGAATCATCAGATGATATCTCCATCGCAGCTTCAAACTGAAAACAAAGTAAAAGCAATGAATTAGTGATAAGATACTTGAAGATGGATTTATGATTATAATAAATATTGCTTAAAACACCCAAATGGATTTGTGAAACGCACTGCTGAAATCACTAGGTACATCGTACTTACATTTTTGGGAGATTGCGGTACTGGTAGTTGCTCATCATGAGAAACAGGCGCTCTGGATAACGGAATGTCAGGATAATGAAGAGATTCTCTACCTTTATCCTTCCTATACTTTGAAACATCGATCATGCAGAAGAAACAGTCGTCATGATGATTGCTTTGCTCTCTCCATACTCGTGGAATTGCGAACGGTATTACTCTTCCTTTATTTTGCAGCCATCTTTCAAGGCTTGATCGGCACGTACCATAAATGACATGCGGAGCCCATAGCTTATCCTGATCGCCCATTGATATGCCAAAGTACAGTCGATAGGCTACCCAAGACTTATTCCCTCTCATGATTTTATAAGAGACATGCTTTCTGGCAATGTAATACCCACAAACGTAATAGAAATTGTTGGGAGAGTTCTTTCACGTCCTGTTTGTGCTAGACATCGTAAAACTAAGGAAAAATTAATATTAATATCCCAGAATGAATCCTGAGCAATGTGGAGGAAACTATTCACAAAATATGAAACAGTTATGAAGCGAAGGGTAATGCTTGACTTCTGATCACCTTTCCCGTGATTGTAATCATACTTATTATGCTGCAAAAAACTCTGCACTGAAGATCATTGCACACCAATAGCTTTGTTCACATCGCTCTTATTTGTTGCTTGCTAAATAAACAAACAAACAAATTGCGCTGAATTAGCAAAATGGTAGGAGCCTAGACGAGAAGCTTAGAATCTAGTCGGCTCAATATAAGTTTTTGTTTGATCAGTTAACATTAGCATACAGCGCTCCTTTGAAGTTGAACTTTATAAAGATTAAAAGTTGCAAATCTGTTGTTTTTGTTGCTTAATCAATTCTGACAAAAATGAAGGCATCACGAAAATGCGAGGTACCAGAAATCCAAAGTTGACACTTGTGGAAAAACGAACGATGCTACGAAAAAATATATAGCATATTTGGAATCAGCGCAAAAACCTGATTCAGAAACGTCTTTAAAATTGAGTCAAGCACTTTTTAAAAATGTTGTTACATTGTGTAATGTCACTCTGCTAACTTTGATGGGTTTATCGTTTGATATAAAATAAAGGAAGACGATTAAAAAGGGTTATATTACGTCATAGATTCGTCCAACGTATACATCGAAAACATTTGAATGCAATGTGTTTATATACAAAAGCAAAGTACATCACATTTACAAAACGTCCCCACTGTTACGCCCCACTATCTCAACCCCTAGCTATCTCGATCCCAATCTTGTTACATTTTTTCCGGTCCATTGCGACGTCGAGGTAGCCGGCTTTGACTGTATGCTGTTTATTTTGAGTTGATTATTTTCCAAAGTCTGCAGAAAGATCAAGTTTTTATAGTCGGGGAGGTCATTAAAAGGATATCGTTTCGAACAGGAATCTCCACAAATAATTTAATCTTGATTCAAGAGTTACTTTGCGAGAGAAGATTTTGACTTCAGCTAGCATGTTTAGATGTGTGTTACTTTGATTTGACGGACTTTGTTGTCAAGTGATTTGGACAATTCTTCGCCTCTCTGTTAATAACTTTGTTTCAATCATCAAAACTGATCGTTGTCTCCTGCTGCTGCTGAGTTCACACTGATTGGAAAAATACCTTTTGATAAACAACGATCACTTGTAACAGAGGTAACTGAGATATGGCTCATTTTATCTTAGAAATTTTCTTCACTCTAGTTTTATTTTGACCTTTTTCAAGACCAAGCTTTTAAGTACTTTACCTTCAAAACACTTCTTTTTGAAAACTTTGAACATTCCGTTTGATATGTCTAAAGAGTTTAATTACCCTACTCCTCCAACAAAAGTCATATTTGTTCATGTTTGTAAAGTTGAGTTGTTAACAAAGATTAGGTTAATTCTTCGTCTGGCTGGCTGTCAGCTTTGATCTTACTTCTTACTTTGCGTTTTCTAGGCCTGTCACATAATTCAAAGCTGGAGGCTCAGGCTTCATGAAACAATGCAGTGGACAGCTTAAATTATCCTTTAGCTTGAAAAGGATAAGACTTTGATGTCTGGAGTACAGTTTCGTTTTTATATTAACTTTAGAAATCTCTTTAATTATTACTCAGTACATAAAGACTAATCTGACTGTTAAAGTAAATTCAGACTTGCTGTGAGACGAGTGTTTATTTCCAATTTCCTGATACTTGCTGTATTTGTAAATTAAACAATCAGAGGATTCCAAGGCTTCTGATCTTTACAAAATGGGCGGGAAAAGCTTTGCTTTCTATTTTCTCTCTGCTTAGCTATTCTATGAGCGAGTGTTTTGATTTTGGGTTCAGATTACACTGATACAGGGTTAACTTACATAAATAAGTGTTGAACAGGATTCGAAAGCCTAGGTTTAAGAAGTATAAAACATCAAACCAGAGTAAACGTATCAGGTGTGGGCCATTATCAATGCGCTTCAGTCTGCATAAGACATTCTTGAGGTTAAAGGAAGCCCCAAGCAAATGCTGAGAACTTTCCTGCTTACTCCGGATTGTATATAAAAATTAATACGTCACTTTATACCGCATCTTTGGATGTATCTGCTTCGATATATTTATCAATTTATATGAGAGACTCGATCTAATGCCAAGTTAATTTGTACCTCTTACTTGCATGGGAAAGTGTGAAATCCTCGCCTTTATTAAATTAAAGACAATTTCTATAGTTCCTATCTTTGTTTTATTAGGAGTGTGCAAATAAAAATTAACTTTATCTCCCTTTAGTATTGACTGGGATAAAGGGTGAGATGTTCCTGCTTTTAGAATAGATTTGAAGTACAGCAAAAAGAAGGAGTTATAGATTAGCTTTAGCTTACTGAGGAAAATTAATACTAGTTTAACCAATTATGGTGTGGAAAGCGTTGAGCAATATTGTCCCATATTTGCAATTTGACCTTAAGTTTATAAGGGAAATCGGTGTAGTTAGGGTTTTCCTTACAGATAACATTTATTTACTTTTCATGGAAGGTAGAGGAGTGACTTGTTTGCCGAGAAGAAAGGAATAATTGCTAAGCATCGTATATTGGCTTCGATGGGTAAGTCATTATTGTTGTATTGTTGTTGAAGGGTAAGCTTCATGGAAAAGTATCATAAGACGTGTGCGTAAAAGTTTTCCTACTTTAAGTAGAAAGCGGGTGTGTATAAAGCCTGCTCTGCAGTTTCACTGTTCTTATGTCATGTATATAGTACATATATGCATGTAAATATATATGTAAATATATAGTAATGTTTCCACTCTACAATATACACAATATACGCTTCGTTGATTTAATTCCACAAGGTTGTTACAAAAAATGAAAAAAAACTCTGAAAGTGAAAAGAAACTTTTGGAGGCAATTGAAGTTAACACGTATCGCATCAGATTTCGTTCGGAATTGCTTCAATCCTCAATGCTTTATACTTTAATCCTGACACTCACAAAATAAATATTTAAGGAAAAACATGTTTGAGGAAGCAGCCCCCAAAGCCTTCTACTTCCGACTGTCTTCTCTGCAGACAGGGAAAAAAGAGATGAGTGGAATTAATCCGGTAAAATGAATGACGTGGTGCAAGGTGTTATTCGTGGGTAACAGATATAAAAGTAAATCCGGATAACTGTCCACAAAGCTTTCGATGAGGAATCGCTAACAACAAATTGAAAAGCCTCTTTCACCACAACAGCTTTGTGACCTTGTGGGATGAGTGTTAAACTAAAATCCAACTCCCCTTGTGAATGTAGGTTTTAAGCTAAGTAGAAAAATTGTTTTCTTTTACTCACTTTTTATACTTCAAGTGCATTTTACTGTCTACCGCTTTGGATGCTAATTTTATTTGCATAAATGTAGAACATTAAAAAAATTGCAACTCTAATAGATGTTAAAAGCTAATAATAAATTAAATACTGGAGTAATTCCATCCACCCCAGCAGGGGCTTATTCTTACCTTAGGTTTTAAAGCTAAGCTTATTCATGAGGATAGGCTTTTTGAAAAGTCAACTTCAGGATGAGTGGGGAGCTTATTTGCGACGTACAGTATTAGCTTACCTAGAAAATACTGGTAATTAAATTGACTTACATGAAACTAATCATACCGTAGTTAATCAATTAAATATGTAGACAAGTTTATTTTCTCAATAAATCTTTTTAGACGGGTTGTACTTTTTCAATAAATCTGACAATATAGTGGAAGAAAGCTTTTTCGAATTCTATTTCGATAAAATAGGGTGTTCTATTCTAGAAGGAATTTTTAATAAATTATAGGGGTATTTAAAACATCAGTGAGAAAGGAAGCTTTGCTTGGCCATTACAAAAATTCTCAGATATTTTAAGGATAAATAGAGGAAACTAGAAGTCTTATTATTTTATCTTACTGGTACCAAGGCATTTAAATTTGCACTTGGTTCCAATAAGAAAAACAAAACAAAATGTAATTTTTCGGATAGCTATTTAGTTGCAAATTATGTATCGCGTAAATTAAGTACACCTGAAGTTTGCAATCCTGGTTCCTTTCCTTGACACTGGAAAATTCAGATATAAAGGAGTTTCTAAGAAATGCTGTATCATCAGAATACCAATGGTCCACAGATAGTTTAGTCTTCCTAATTAAAGCTATACACAGGACATAGAGAACAATTTCTTTTAATAAAACATATTGATGTTTTGAAGAACATAATCATATGAATGTCTTCAAAGTTTGTTGATCTCTTACCACAGGGAGACACTGTTTTGATCATTTGACACTTTATGAGTGTCATTCGAGACTTGTCATTCTAATTTAATACATTTTAGGACAAGAGTTAAACATGCAATATAAGTTTTTCATACCAAATTTCTCACTAAACAACTTCTATATCTTGTTTTAATTTGTTAATATTTTGTAAAATCTTAAGATTTTTTCATGTTAAATGTCTTCAGTCCTTTCTGTAACTAATAAAAATTTATTTGAAAAGATTCCAAGTTACCTAAAATGAATAACGTATTTGCTGGCCAGAGTTCAGTCGTGATAACATAAAATATACAAATAGGTAATATACAATAAATAGTGTATATTATATGTATAGTATTATATACTTATTTCTACTGAGTAATTTTGGTAATAGTTGGAATTCAATATTTCACTTTTATCTATTGATATTATTAACTAAATTTAGTAAATAGCTATGATCTTCATTGATTAATACTACAATATTATTTTATCTGTTAAACAAACAATTTCTCTAAACGATTTCTGAAATATTATTTTGGTCGCAAATACAATGCTTCAGATACGAGTTAGTAACGTGTGTAAGAAATATTGTACGCAACTATAGGGTAGAATTGAGGTTCTTCCCATAAAGCACATCAAATTTAAACGTCTACTGGAGTTTGTTAGTTTTAGCTACTAAAAATGTACACCAAAGGAAGTTCACAAATCACAAGTGTGAACCTCTGTAAACAGTCAGTCAGTTGTTAATATCAATGCATTAAAACTTCATCCGTAAAAAATATTACCTCCTGCAAAGAGTACTCTAGGAACAATATCAAATTTTCAACACTGTTGGCGGTGTTGGCGGACAGAACTCTTTAGGGGATACCTTTAAAACATTACCAATCCAAAATCCAAGTTGAACTCTGGGGAAAATTTTGGATGACCTTCGTTGCGTACAGTTTGAAGAATTATTTCAGTCATAAATTGATGCATCCCTTTGCCTAAAGAAAATTTGATAACCACTTAGGTTTGATAGAGTCTCTCCTGCATCCTTGCAAATCCCAGATGCTAAGAGAATGTTTTGAAAATTCTTACATGATAACTTGAATCACAACCACCACAAAAAGGGGAATCCTGCCTCTAAAATAAAATTTCTATGAAAGGGGCCTGCCGTGGTACCTCATTTATTCACTTTGCATCCAGTTTTGCGTTATCACCTTCTAAATAAAATTAGTCCAGTTGTTGATTCAGTGTTTCGCTTAAGTCAAAATATTTCACAGGTAAGTTTGATTTTCTTTTCGCGTATTGTTGCTCTCTGTCGAATTAAAGAAGATATTAAGAATACCATATTAAATCTTTTATCATATTTATTAATTTTCCCTTGACTTAAAAGTCTGCAAGTAGACGCCACAAACTCTTGTATCTTATGGCATCCTCTTGATTATTGTTCTTGTGATGAAAGTCACAAGCAGTGAAAAGGTAATACTGGCATTTCTCTCTAAAAAGAGGTGAGGCCACTGTGTGCTCGACAAATATTTTAAAGATGATTCTCTTCTTGTCTGAATTTATGAAATGGTTCGACTCTACTCTTCAATTAATTAATGCAGTGCAAAAGAGTGAGGAAAAAAGTAAATGACGTCGTCTAGCAAGTATAAGAATCACTTCTGGAGTTCTACTGTAAAAGCTCTGGTTTCTTTTTTGCTTAATAGCTTAAATGAGTTATATATCTCCCTGGTTAGATTAGGTTTGTTTTCTAGTGTTAAGCAATTTTCAAATGTGTTCTTGCTAGTGGGAAATGATAATCACTTTGAATGTCGGCATCTGACATGCTATTAGTGTCAAACAGTGATCGCCTGTACTTTCTATTTTATTGAGATGTGGGGAATCTGCTTTTAATCTTCGTTGTTAGGAGGTATCTTTGTGTATTTATGAATCTATATAGTCATGGCAGGTGTAACTCCAATTTATCAAGTTGTTCAGTGCGCAGAACTCAGATTGTGTTTTGGTGTTGTTGAAATTTCCCTCTGCTTGTTGGAAGAAAGTGTTTTGCGTCCTTTATCTGTATCATTTGTTGGGCTGTAAATTTAGAAAATTGTTGTTTTCGCATTTCTGGGATAAAAATATATCTTATTATTTATCCCATCACTGACTGGATGCCAATCGATCAGGCTGTTTCTCCCCTTCCAGTGTAGGATAATGGCTTATCTCGCTTGTTCCTTTTGTTCAACCCTGAGAAATGCATTGTCTCTTCTGGGGATATTCTTATCTTTTAAATCCTATCTTACTTCACTCACTCCTAGAATGTTGTTATATTTTTCTTTCTTTTAGTAACTGTTTCTTTCTTTTCAGAGGTATATATGATATTTTTATTAAAGCAACTAATTTTCATACATGTCTTTGAAGTAGTCTGAATTATATCTCAACTCGATTGCGTTAAGACCTTCTTTTCAGCTTTCATATGTAGCAGTCATACGAGTGTTCTCCTAGCAAAGGTTTGCCCAAGGTTTTACAGAGGCGATGACTTACTTCCTTTAATAGCTTATGTTGCTGTTAAGGCTTCAGTAACCCGGGTTTTTATACGTGAAGGGGTGGTTGTCCAGCTTCTCTCTTCTTTTGCATCCTCGCTTAGGAAAGGCATAGGCTGAGTTGAGATTTAAAATATACTTTATACTTGTAACTATAACAACACACCTAAAGTCATAAGAGTAAGGTAAGATATACGTCATTAGGCTTCTTTCATTCCTTACGATAGAAATTCAAAAGCCAAGATTCTTCCTCCATCTCAATAGCTCAATAGCTTCATTTCTTGAAAGTTCAAGCAGGCCCAGCAGTCGTGTCTTCTGCCTCTTCATTTCACATTAACCATTTTCAAATTAATAAATGCTAAATAAACTACATTTAATAATACACAACTTATGTTTCTTACAAGACAGATATGGTACTATTTCAATTAAACACTTTTCCTTGAGTTATATTTCCTATTTGTCAAGTATTGTTTTCATTATCTCTTGCCTATTGCCTTATGTCTTTCATAGATGGGTTTCCATTAGCCACAATCCTTGAGATTTTGTCAATTTTTTTTGCCCTTGTGATCTAGTACCGGCAGGTATTGTAAGTTAAAATGTTGCGTTTGATCCTTTCATATTCCAAAGATTAGAGAATGCGTGATCAGATCTCCTGTTTAAAGGCCTTAGATATATGTTTCATTTAAAATTAAAGCGAATCATTCCCTCTCTACTACTTGTAATATTTTCGTATTTTACGTTTCTATTTTCTTGTACATCAATAGCGATTTTAGGGGCATTATCCTTATATCCATGCAGGAAGTGCGTTTTCTGTGGATTTCTAGAAGCTAAAATTATAAAATTTGAGCATGGTACCAATCACTTCGGCATTATCACTAGAACTCAGCTCTCTCCAGCTTTAAGTTAGCTCTGCCACTTATGCACACAAATATTCATTGGATTCTTTTTCTCTAAAATGAGGCAGTGGCCAAAAAATTGTAACAACCTAGCAAGAACTAGATTATCTTTCACATGTTTATTTCCTCCTGTCAGAAAGTTGATCAGCTTTAATGACATTTGACCCGGAGCGAATGAAAAATATAAACAACGATGACCAAACCCCTATTTTCAGGAAATATTCCACAGCGATATTGATGAGTTATCATTGGACAACTATTCCAAATACAAAGAAAATGGGCTCAAGTTGGATTTGGTTATTGACATCTTAGATTTCATTCTTTTTGGAAGTGGTAGCTTTTCTTTTATAAAAATAGTTGCAATAAACTTTTTAAAGCCGTATCAAATTTTTAAAATACTTATAGAAAAGCAAGTGAAAAGAGACCTTTAAAAGAAATATTTCAAAAATACAAAAAGCAATTAGAGGAACAGAACTTCGCTCCTTGTTTTCTCGGTTTCCATTCTCGATCCCAAAAACTCATACAGTGGGTGTATCAAAGTAGCAGCAATCATCCTTTAACAACAATTAGCTGGAATAGACAAGTTATCATCATACAGGAAAGTACATTGTCCTATCTAATTTTGAAATGATAAAGAAAGAACTCTAATAAACGAGATAAAATACTTTGTCAGTTTTGTCTCAATATTTTGTTAACCACCATTGATGTGCATATGAGAATGAGATGGAACGTCAAATTACAGCTATATGTTACAAAAAGTGTTGGAACTTATCACAAGACCAATGATAAGCAATATGTTATAAGCAGTGATAACACCCTGGGTATGAAGTTAGTAAAGCCAGTTTCTCGCTGTCAACATTGGCGTTCGGAGGTGTCGAAAACTCACTTATTAACTATGCTATTTTATTAGATAATGAGTGTCAGTCTTCAGGTGTACCAAGTGCCTTTTGTTAAGATTTCCAAATTGTCCTATTTTATGTCTTGCCCTGCTTCTATTTTGAAATCGCAGTGGACAAAAAGTGCAACTCTGATTGCATGGACGCTTACAAATATTAGATTTTTACTTTTTCATCTTCATGTGAGACATTCTACATCTAACTTACAAATCACCTTTTTTGTGAACATAAACGTTTTTATCCATTAAGCTAAATTGAGTTTATTTAGTTGTATATTTTACTCTGTTGTTTATTACATGCTTCGTGGTCTTGTTTTCTGACATTTGCGACATTTTACAAAATAGATTATAAAATGGTTCGACCAGCCTCCGAGGACAGTTCTTACATTGTATCCATTACATTATATGCACATAGTATACCATTGGCTAGGATTATTTGTAGCTGCAATAAATGGTACAATAAGACAATTTAAAAGGAATCATCCATTCACTACACCACAGGCATCATATCAACAGCATATCTGACACTATTTCAGAAATATGGCTTCCAGCGCTACAGAAATGAAACAGAACAAACACAGAATAGGCATGGCGCCATTCCAAAAACCCAGTGACCAAGCAAGTCTGCACTATCAGAATACAAAATAGATATACCTAATTACTTCAGTAGCCTGACAATGGGAAAAGTATCTCTCGAAATGTAGCTCAGAAAAAGCTTATGACTCGCGACACAGTAAATATCCTACATCAATTCTTGCTCTTTCACTGATTTTGTGAACGACAGGACGCCTTCAAAAAAACAGGTTTGCTATCTTCCTACCTCCTAATTCTTGGCTTTCTCTAATTTTTTTTCATATAGATTCTAATCCATTTATTAAGAATGGCTACATAAAATGGTTGGAAAACGAATGACTGTACTCATTCAGTTTTGCTTCATATGGCAACTCTGCGATTATTTTGAACACCACCGTACGCTTTGGTTTGGTGAGTTTTTCAATTTGAATTATGGTGTATTTTGTAATGATTTATGTTAAATCTATAATTCTTCAATCTCCCATATACTGATATGTATCAAAGAGTTTAAGAATGATGCTCTAGTCAAGCAACGACACAACACAAGCATAGAAACCGAAACTTCACAGATTTAACTGGAACAAAACTCGACCACAACACAGCAAGCAAACGACCTATGTAGATTCGATGTAGAACGGTAAGCTGGTCAAAACGTAGAAGCCCACTTCGTATTTCAAAAAATTGAATTTCAGATTAGGTTTTGGCTTCCATGTTATTAAAATGTTGTATCAAAAATCTGGGTTTTTTTCAGTTTACGAGTGGCACTGATGAGCAGCAATGTCTATGATAAAGATAAAAGCACTTTTGCCAGTAGTTTGAAAGTACGTAATATTATTTATCTGCTTAATTGGTACCGCCAGGGTTGTTGCCACTGATTGTTACACTAAATTAAACCAATTTTTGGTAAGGTCAGTAGTCACGTTTGTGCATAATTTTACCCCTTGGTATCCAGTGCTACAGTAGCAGAGCTTAGTTATTTACTCTATTGACTTTTTGTAGAACTGTCTGGAACCCCTGACAATCGGTAAGTAATTTTGATTCCTCTTTTCAGGTAAGCTTTAGTCATAAAAATTTGCCCCGCCCTAAAATGGCCTGCAGTATCAAAACTATTTGAGTTATGCTCCGAACTTGATAAATGCGGAAATATAAACGGGAATAACATTCATGAAAAACGCTCTCATTAATGGGATCTTGTCCAGCTGAAAACAATTCTTACAAACTTGACCGAGGATAAATGTAAAGTTACCACCCCAAACATCTACTAATCGAGAGAAAATTTGGATAAAATAGATTAACTCTTTTTCAAAAATATAGTCATTAGGAAAACTACTTAGTTTGCAAACCGCAATGTTAACTATTTTAGGGCCACAAGTTTTTTGAAAGCAATTATCTCACTTCATAATCGCGTGCGTGCTCATAATTAAATTTCCTAATATCTCTGTGTTCAGAAAACGTTGGAAGACTGAAATTCTGTAGGCAGAAAGTCAATATATGTCTGACAGCAGCTGACATCAAGGAGCTCCTCAAGGTACTCAATAATTCAAAGGGGCTTTGCCTTCTCCTGTTTTTGGGGGTTGCGATTTTTTTTTAGTAATACACACCACTTTTTTCGAGTAAGATCTCTAATTCGTTAATAATACCACTGGTTTTAATTTTTGTGTTCAATCTTTGTCTTCCTCTTGCCCTTTTCCCTACCATTTCAGCCCCCAAGATATTCCTCTCTAGCCCTCCTTCTCTTCTCAACTAATGCTCAATAAATCTCCACTGTCTCATTCTGATAGGTGTCAAAAGTTGTCTTTCTGCTCCCACCTTTTCTAAAACTACTTCATTTGTCAGCTTGTTTGTCCATGATATCCTCATCATCTTTCTCCAGAAACACATTTATGTCATCTCAAGCTTTTGCTCTATGTTTTTGCTTATTGTCCATGACTCGCATCCATACAATAGCACTGACCAGATGTAGTACTTCAACAAACGCTTTCTAACTCCCAATCCTACGTTACTTGCACATAATACATTTCTCATATCCATAAATTAATGACATTGTCAAATAAAGCCTGCAGAGAAATAATGTATAGTTCTTTGTGTTAAAAAGTATACCAATATATTTGACAGCCAAACTTAGGTTATCACTGGACATAGACTCCTTTTTTTGATTGTTTGTAAGGGGTTCTTTTGGTTCTTCTTCTCTCTTCTATGAAGAAAGTTCTGCCAAGAATATTTCTTATCACTATCACAATTTTTAACATGTCATATATGCATCTTCACATAAACCTTTTTCTCTTTAATAAAAACTTGGGCTTATGAATGTATACTGGGAAATACAATATTTATTTTAATCAAAGCATAAATGCAAACTGCAATGTAAATTATGCAGGAAATATATTTCGACCACCTCGGTCATTCTCAATATACAAAGTGAGCAAAAACGTTGAAAATGTATGATTACACTGGACAACATGTTTTCTAACGTTTTCTGCGATTTTAATATCTTATTGATTTTCTGGGCAATTTGGGGGTGCTGATTCCAAATTTGGAAGAAAAAATTATATTTATGATGTGGTTTTTGTGTTATGCAATAATGTTGACCGAAGAACCAATGAACAATCGCCAGGGGTCTGGGGTATACTCGATAACCGTTGTGCTCATCAGTCCAACACCAACAATATCGACACAGTGACATACAGAGTTTGTCATTGAGAAGAACTTGGCTAATTCTTGGTTGCGTGTGCAAAACGCAGTTATCCGCGTTGATGAACGCAGCATGAGTCAGCATCAGTCATTGAGCCGTGATGCAAGTATTTCTGACCCCTGCTTGGAAAACATCAAATCACGTGCGAGGTCATTGAGTTCGGGTTGCGTTATGAGGTGTACCTTGCTGTCAGGGGCTTCACAGCTGGATCCAGATAGAGAATCGCTGGGGTCGGGGGTTGAATGTTAAGTGTCCTCCATTCATGAGAAGCCAGGTACCGGCAGGTGATCATCATGTGCCACTGGTCGACTGGCAGATCTAACTATTGCATAACTCATGACTCTCCTCGCTTTCCCGATTCCATGGGTAAACTGAGTCAAACAAAAATAACAAACTGATACATGATCAGTTGGCTAACGACAGATCATAAGAACAGCGAAGGGCATCTTCTTCCTTTCTCCCTTCGCCCAGTGATACAGTCCACTAAAGCTTGAGACACAACAATTTTGAGGACCCCGTGTCTTATCAAGGTCTGGCTTGCAGGCAGTCAAAGTATTTTTCATAGGCACTGATCATAACATTGGAGAACTTCCTACGTCGAGATACTATGGTATAATTTCCACAAATGTTGCAAAAGTTTTCTGGTGAGTTCTTGCATGAATGACAAGTTCTAGGTGGCATTTTTAAGCGAGAAAGAGTTCATTGCAATAAGGATGGCTTTCAAACCACAGGCAAAGGAAGTAATGGACTATCACTAGTCCCCGATAGTGTACTAGTATAATTACTGTACATGTAGCTTCAACACCAACGGCAACATTGGCGCAAAGTTGTGTAAATATTCCACGCTGTTCACAGTACCATATTTACGCTGTCAATGTTCTACAACGTTCATGGGATTAGGAAGGGCAAATAAACAAACAAAAAATAGCATTGCACACATTGAGAACTGCGCAATAACGAGCATCTAATAATGTCGATTACGTAATATTGGACAATTTTAAAATGGCTGTAAAAAATCCAATACATAAATTTTTTTAATGCCATATTCGTAATCAGAGCTCTCGATATACCTAGAAAATATCATCTACATGAAAATCGTATTTTGACTGTTGTTCAGTATTATGATAAAAAATTTGAAACAAAGGAAATGTATAAAATTGATTCATAATTACTTTCTACATAAGACAATATAATGCTAAAAAGAAAACATAATTACACATATTATGCCATGAATTCCCAAGACTATAAACCTAAAGAAACAATGAAAAAAATACTTGAGAAAATAATTAAAAACCAATCCTTAGTTCCCTACTCCTATATTCATCCTTAGAATTCAGTTCAGGCTTATATTGTCTGATATATAAACTTCCATTGTCAACAAATGTTCCAGATCTCTCGACGAACTTGCCAATATTTTCACATTAGCCAGACTAGGTTTTGTTAATATACAGCCCCTAAAGTATAAGCATACTGCACCCAAACGACAATTTTTATGCTCACGAAATTGAGTTAGCAGATGCCAGTGTGTCTGACCGATATAGCAGGTACCACAAACTGGACATGTAATCTTGTATACTACTAAACTTCTAAGCTAAACTTTTGTCGTTGGTTTTAGACTTTGCAAGATTGTTCTTAATTTCCTCAATGTTAACACTGGCTGGATTGGTGCACCAGATTCCTTCAACTTCTTCACAAAACTATCTGTAATTAGCCCTCTGTATGGAAGAAATATCATTAGTTTGGCATTCTGGTCTGATTTATCACCATCTCTTTTATTTGTTGGTGGTAAAACGATTTTTGTAATTATTTTCTCTATTAAGGGCTCATAAAATTGTGGTGGATACTGGGTTTTTTTCAAGAATACACTTTGCCTTGCTCAAACTTTCATTGAAATATTTCCAGTGACAGCATGCACGATATACCAGAAATAAACTAAACCTTCCATAAGTGATCTTTTGTGACGTTTTGGAGCCAAGGTATGAAAATTCAATATCAAGCCTGTGTCCGTTGGTTTGTAATACCATGTAGAGTGCAAGTTATTATCTATGTGTAATATAGAAACGTCCAAGAAAATAAAAAACGTGTAAAATACAAATGTCCACTCTGTTCAACCTCCAAGGTTGAACAGAGTGGGAAGTTACCTTCTTGGACGTTTGTATTTTACACATCAATAATAACTACGCAGTTTATTTCCAATCAGGTCACTCTTAATGGACTTAAAAATATCGTCCATGTAACGTTCGAATATTTTTGTGTCATCACGTAAATCCGGTTCGAATTTTGACAGCCAAGTATTTCCAAGAGGTGGTTGTGGTTGTGAGCCCATAGCTAAACCGTCTAATTGGCGATTAAGTAAGTGTGATGAAAGTCTCTTTACTGACAGAAGGTGTTTGGAATATCCCTGAATAAAGACGATTAGCTGCTTCTTCAATTGCTTCGTTTACCGGAACGTTGGTGTAAAGCGACGACACATCAAATGAAATCATTACTTCATCAGGTTCAAGAGTCACATCTTTCAGTTGGTCAAGTCTCACTGTAATTTGAAAAGAGGTCTCTCTTAATCACGTGACTGGTTTTCAAGTTATTTTTTTTCTGGATCTCTTCGACAATGCTACGACAATTTCGTACAGACATTCTTGTGTAGAACGATATCGATGGAAGTAAATCTTCAGACACGGATGATTGTAAAGCATGTCTCGATGTCACTCCATTCTCGTGATCTTTTAGCGTATCTTTTGCCTTCTTAAGTTCATTCTTTAGCAGCCTTCTCAGAAAGTTATGAACTGCGGTGCTCTCAAAACAACCATTGTAGGGTATTCGGAATTTTAAGAACTTTGAAATTATATCAGCTTGCCAACAATTCTCAAGGAAGTCAATTCTACACAAATTCTTTCCTCGTTTTTATGGTGACCTCTCATATTCCAGATACTATTTCCAATATTCAGTTCGTTTCAATGATATTACCAAAAGGAGAAACGGTAAAAATATTAAAATGCAAACTGCAAAGTAAATTAGCTGGAAGAATAAGAAGGGACAATTAGCTGAAATAATAAGAATTCCTTAGCTCTATTTCATTGCTTCCTAGAGAAAATAATAATTACTTTGTTGCCTTTCAAAACCTTTACCCTTGAAAAAATCGAAAATGGCATTTCATCTTTACCTTGAAACTACCGCAGCCCACAACCTCTTCTGTTTATCTCTAATCCAAAATTGTAACCATATCAAAATTTCTAAACCAAACATTGTTTGAAAAAATATATGTTTAATTCTCTTAATTAGACGTTTCCTTAGTGTAATAGCAACTTTTCATAACTTGCAAAGGGTAAAAGAAAAGCAAATTGCTTTTGCTAGTCCATATTTTTCTTAAACTCCTTCATTTTCTTGAATTTTCATGCAAAAACAATGACATTTTTAACAACTTGATAATGAGTAAAATAAAAAAAACACTGAATTAAAGCAATAAAGAGGCAGATCTAATTTTGTTTCAAAGAAAATTGTTACTTAGCGCTTGTTGTTGTTGTTGTTACCGTTGTTGTTATTGTTGTTGTCCTTTTCATACATTCGCTGTATAACAGACTTCTGGATGGTGAAACTAAGCTTTAGGCTTCGTACAATGTAAATGAAGAAAATTATTTCCCTGCCAAAAATGACGGCTTTCGGTATGCATTTAAGCCTTAGATTTCTTGTGGCTTCAAACCTTGGGGTGAGGGGGGGAGATCTTATAGAGACATAATAACTTTTCAAATTTAAGTCGAAAAGGAAGAATATAAAAATATAGAGAGGGAAGTATATCTTCGGTGCAATGAGCAAATTATTCCTATATATCTTTAAGTTCCATCATTTAGTTCCTCTATGTTACATGCAACAAATTATGTTGCACCTTTCATTTAATTTTTATTCAACTGATTAAGTTTATTGTGTCCTTCCTTGTTGATCACACTTCGCTGCAGTCTCTACGGTGTCATTACACTAAATGTTAAATCAAGCAAGGACTCAAACGGCAAAAATGTATTTTATCTTGGATCTCTTTCAGCTAAAGTCATTCTAATTATATTTATGATTATTTCCGCCTTTCGAAGAAGAATATCAACAGCAACATTAAGCTATATAGTTCTCAAGGTAATCATTTATTTCTTTGTGATGGAAACGAAATCCTTTTATTCCAAGTTATTTATACAAGGATGTTATGACTGCTAAAATTAAAGCTTTTGAAAAGACACTTTACCCTTTTTGTTTGAAAAACGATCGTTGAGCAGAATTGAAAACATATCTGAGAAAACTAAATTCCTTCCTTTTAGTTTTCCTAAAGATTTAATTATTCATGAAATTAATATTCCTTTCAAATATGTACGGTCATTTGTAGACTGAAATAACTCATTTGTAATAGTCAGCTGTTTTAAACAGTTAAAAATGAAATATGGAGGCTATCTGTGATACTTCGTATTATCCCTTATCCCTTCTTGATAAAATACTCCTCAAGCTGATTCTTCCGATCTTGGTAACTTATTTACTTCTTTATCGTTATTTGTTTGTCGTATAGTTTTAAAGGATTGTAAACTTCAAAAATGCTAAAATTATGAGTGTACAAATTCTGTTATCATCTTTTGCTAAGAAAATGCTATATATAATATACAAAAATAGCTGGTTACTTTAAGAATAAATTACTTTTATTGCTTTTATACATGTCTAAAAAATTCCCCAGTTTACAAACGATCAACGACAAAGCCAAGCACATAGTGCCGTTCCAAAAATACATTGAAAAGAGCTTCTTGCATACTTTAGTTTTTCAATAATTTTAATTGTAATTTTGATGCATTTACCTAAATGCACCTATTTCTTGTTTGCTATGGGAAGAATTTATTTTAAATATTCTCTACAGTTTAACGAAGCGTTCCTGTGAATATATTTCATAACCAGTACCAGCGGGAAAACTTTCAACTAAACAAAAGTGATTATAATTTCGATCTTTCTTTGTTAGAAGGTAGACCTAAAGCCCTTTTACAAAGGGAGAGTTAAATCGAATTAAGGAAACCGTAACCTTACCTTAACTCTCTCTGTGCAAGGATGCGCAAAGGCCTGAACATCATTACTCATTTTCTGTCTGTTGATTCCAGTATGTCGGACGGATGTCCATGTGTCGGCGACTTCCGCTGCGCCATGTGTTGTTTTCAAAATGGTGGTCATGGTTTCTGTAACAAGAATTTATTTTCGGGTGCAGGTTTTTAGCCCTGCCGTTCAGTCTCCAGTTGAGATGAAGGGCTGCATCTGTGACCACAAAGCCTTTAAAGGGCCAGGATTTTCGGTAGGGGTTTTCTCCATCTAGAGGATGAAAAAATTAGAATGGTTGAACTGCTTACTATTTTTTATTGCTTCACAGGATAAAAAGATAGGTGTGTTTCTTTTTCTGGTAATCAAAAAACGACAGATTAGATGGCTCTGTCTTTAAGATTGTATGGACTATACTTGATTTTGATGTTGTATGTAAAACTGAAATGTAATTGCATACCTTCTTCTTCTTCTTTTCCGTCAGTCTTCTTTCAACTTCATGTTGGGTCAGCCGCTCGGCATTTCTTCTTCCACACGCTCCTATTACTTGCATTGTCCTCCTCAGCGTCAACTGTTTTTTTAATATTAATCTGCACTGTCTCTCCATCCCAACTTCAAATGTAATTGCATATCAACCCAGGTTAAAGCTTCGAAACTGAAATTTCAAACTTCAGCCCCTCTGCTACAGACCCCAGAGTACTCAAAACAACTGGTATC
Organism: Morbakka virulenta; assembly: GCA_003991215.1. Lineage (NCBI taxonomy): Eukaryota > Metazoa > Cnidaria > Cubozoa > Carybdeida > Carukiidae > Morbakka > Morbakka virulenta. The sequence continues at coordinate 158,503 of RDPX01000485.1, read as the reverse complement.
ACCATTATTTTTTATGTTCCAGAGACGAGATAGTTCTCGGGCCAATTTCTGAATATTTATCAATTTTCTCCTCTTCCTTGGCTGCGGTTCGGGCATTACCTGGGACAGCAATATCTATGAGGATACACTCTTTTTCTTCCTTTTTTACAATTATTATAATTATCTGGTCTCCTCCCTTCACGGTGGCGTGAACACTCATCAAACCTCTACCTCCTTCTTTTCTGTGTACATAAAGGTGGTCTACATCTGCTCACGGATGCAAAGCGCCATATGGGTGCATCAGCTTTCGCGTTTTCCGATCTAGTTGTTTTAGCTCCTGTTGCGTTCATTCTAGGATCCGTCCTCCATATCTGAAGACAGATACCGCCCACGTGTTTATAGCTTTTACCAAGTTTTCAGCATTCAGTTTTGACTTAAGTAACTATCTCAGCCTTCTGATGTACTCGTTTTGCAGATTGATTTTCATTTCGTTCTGGTTTATGACATCAAACTCAAGCACTCCAAGATATCTAAAGGAACTGTTCTCGTCAATTGACCGTATTACCTCATTTTTTTCAAACACGATTCCAGTACGATCTTTCACTAATTTACCTCCCTTCAAACTTAGTCTTATCCCTGAACACGTAGCTAGGTGCAGCTTTCCGGAGTACCGCTGTCAGTGATATCAACGCTATGACAAAGAGGAGGGGCGAGAGACTGTTACTTGAAATATCCCTCTTTTTACTTCCCCTAGATCTTTTCCACTGCTTTGTAGCATAGTCCTCCAAGATTTCATACTCTCTCTCACCATGTTTCTTATCCTGCTATCAACCTCGTACGTCTCTAAAAATTTGTAAATCCATGTGTGAGGCACCATGTCATAGGCTTTCCTGAAATCAACGCCTCCCATTGCCAAGTTATTTAAGCGTGCCTTACTGTCTTTCATTGTACACATTTCTATTACCAACTGCTCCTTAGTTCCTCTGCCACACTTTGTGTATCCTTTCTGTTCCCATGTTAACGGGTATTGTTCATCAAGATGTTTGTAGATCTCCTGGCTTATTATCGATGTTAACAGTTTCCACATAAAGGGTAGGCATGTGATCGGTGTATAGTTTGACGGTATGTTTCCTTTGCTAATGTCTTTGGGTATTAACACCGTCCTTCCCTTAGTCATCCATGATGGAACCTGGGCACTCTGCAAGATCTCGTCCATTTGGTCTGCGATTTTTGGTGCAGCATTCTGAATCTCATTCTGAATCTAGAATCCTTGCACCCCGTCCAGGCCAGCAGGTTTCCATGGCGACATATCACTACAAGCCTTAGTCAAACTTTCAACTGTGATGGTGGTGTCTTCTCGTTCTCCGTTCACCTTAATGTCTCTTTTGACATCCTTAAGCCAGGCCGCTTTACTATTATGATCACATTTATTACCCCAAATATTACTCCAAAATGCTCTTGCTTCTTCCGCATTTGGTTGAATATCCACCTTTTCCTTGTCTTCTGACTGCTGATGGAGTCTATTATTATCATTATTTTATTTCTCACATTTGTGTCAGGCTGTTCCTATTGCCGTTATTTTACTGCCATAACTAATGACCTAGGGCTAATAAGGTTAACTCTTCCACTTATTACATTTTTATTACTCTTACTATTATCCTTCCTGTTCCTAACAAGGTCGTTTTCTGCATATCCACAATATTGTGCTCAATCTTCACTCTTTGAATTCACTTCCGAAACGCTTTTCTAACACGCTCTGGAGCTCCTATCACAACAGGTACCACTTGTACATTTCGCAAGCCCCAGAGTCTTCCTACTTCTCTTTATAAATCTTGGTATTTCTCTATCTTATCTTCTTCTTTCTCTTCTATTCTTTTATCAGCTAATACAGCGATATCAATGATAATGTATGTTTTTTCTTTTTTATCAATTAATACAATGCCTGGCCTTTTTGCATCAATTATCGCATTGTATATTGATGTACCACAAAATTTTTACGCTAACATTTTCTATCGCCCCTTCCGGGTAATGTTCATACCATTTCTCTTTGTGCTCCGAACCGTTCTTCCTGAATAAGTTCCAGTGAATCCTTCTAGCAACTCCGTCGTGTCTTCTTTTATATTCTTTTTGCGTTGGCTTTTCACACTCACTAATTAAGTGCTGGGTACTCTCACCTCTTTTTCAACACATTCTACATATAAGGCTGTCTACAGTTTTATCAATTTTATGTTTAATGTAGTTTGTTCTAATTGCCTGTTCCTGTGCGGCACAAATCAGAGCCTTTGTTTCTATTTTCAAGTCGCCAGTTTCTCTCATAAACTGGCCATACATATTTTTTTCCAACCATCGTTGTTTACACTCCTCCCACTTCTGTTTTTTAAACACTTTCTTCTCCAAGATTCCTTCCGTTTGAGTGGTCTCGGCTACTTTCACACCTTTTATAAGAGGTTCTTCAGAATTCAAAACGCATTGTCCAAGACTATTCTCTTCTGTTCTTACTACCACTTCTATGCAATTCAAACCTCTGCCACCTTCCATTCGTCTTATATAAAGCCTATCAAAATCACTTTTTGGGTGGAACGCGCCATAAATCGTCACTGATTTTCTAATTTTCTTGTCAATCCTATTTAACTCACTCTCTCTCCATTCAATTTTCCCCGACACTTATCTACAAATTGCTACTGCCCAGCTGTTTATCACTGTTATATTTTTTCCGTTTAATTTGAATTTCAAAATAAATCTCAATCTCCCCTTATATTCTTTTACTGTCTTGTCTTTCACTTCCTCCTCTTTGATCTTCTCTAGTTCAATTATTCCCAAATATTTATTACCTTCCTCTTTAACCTCCTTCACTTCCTTCCCATTCAGAAGATCGATACCTTCACACCTTCTAATCTTACCCCTCTTAATAATCAACACACCACATTTTTTTATTTCAAATTCCGTGCATATATCCCCACTAAATATGTACATCGTTTTCACCAACAATTCAATTTCGTCCTCATTTTTGCCACAGAGTTCTAAATCATCCATAAAACGTAAGTGCTTTAAGGTCACTTGTCTCCGTGCCATTCATATTCTGCGTTTACTTTCCTGGGAATAAGAGACATTGGTATCATACATAGTATAAATAGAAACGGTGAAAGGTTGTCACCTTGAAAGATACCTCGTTTCACCTCTACATCTCTCAGTTCTTCTCCATTAGGAGTAAGAGATGACGTCCACTTTTCCATGCTTTGCTCTAGAAATACTCTGACGCTTTTTACTATTGCAAACAATTCCATGCACTCCTTTGTCTAGCTATGAGGGACAAAAACATAGGCCTTCTTATAATCAATCCACGCCATAGTTAGATTTGAGTGCTTTTTCCTACAATCTTTTACCACTGTTTTGTCAATTAATAGTTGATCTTTTGTCTCACGATTCTTGCGTCTGCAACCCTTTTGTTCTTCGGGCAACAACTTTTCTTTCCAAATACCCATACATTTCCTCTGATATTACTCCACTCACCAACTTATAAATAATTGGGAGGCATATAATTGGGCGGTAATTGTCAACAACATTTCCCTTTCAAATATCCTTTTGGCATAGGACAGTGTGTTTATACGTCAACCACTCGGGAAGACAATGTGCTCCAATTAATATTTTGTTTAATTGTTCAACAATTCTGTCGTACAAATTTCTAAGGTTCTTAATCCATGACCCTTGTACTTTATCTTTTTCTGGCGCTTTCCAATTGGGCATCTTTCTGCATTACCATTTCACCATTTCTGGCGTAATAATGACGCCGTCTTGTGAGTGCTGCTCACTATTCAGCTGTTCCTTAATTTCTGTCCGCCAATTGGTCTCCTTATTTTGCTCCTTTTCAGCACTCCAGATGTCCTCCCAAAACTTCCTGCTCTCCTCGGCATTAGGCACCTCACCCGTTCCGATACAACCTCCACTTAACTTAGCATAAACTTTCTTCTGATCATCATCAAATAATCTATTTTGTCGAAATTGTTTGATTCTTTGCTCATGTTGGTTAATTTTTGCACTTTTGGCAATCATTTTTTGTTTCGATTCTTCCATAACAATGTTTAACCCTTTTCGTTTCATATTTTTCTTCTAGCTTCTTCAGTTTAACTGTTTTCTTTGTACTAGTTGTTTCTTGGGGTGTAAGGGTGTCCTAAAGGGGTACTACCCAGTGATAACCATCAGCTGGCCTTCGGGCGATGGACTCACTGGTCTCCGGAAGGCACCTAACTCTCACATCTGGCTCCAAGTAGCTGTTTGTGCGCAACAGCGGCCACACCCCGGTAAACCGTTTCAGCTGACGGGCCAAACGATGTGAGGGTAAACAGCAATTTATTGTTGGGATAGTACATGCCTCGTACTTTGCGCACGAACCGTACCAGTGGTGTGCACAGGCCACGAGGGAGGCCTCGTAACGAGTGGTCAACCACCGGTGGAAGGCAATGGCAAACCACCACCGTACAATGCCAAGACAATCATGCTTATGCACAGATCACAGTTCAACGATAACAGCGTTAATAGCTCTAATGCCCCAAGGGTATCTAGCGCTTCGCTCGGTCGGGATACTCATGTCCGACAGGTGACTCCTGACCGTCAGCCAGCTACTGTTCGGAACCGAAATTCTCTGAGGATTGGAACATGGAATGTAAGAACCTTATATCAAGCTGGAAAACTAGCCAACGTAAAATTGGAGATGGAAAGATTGAACATTAATATACTTGGCTTAAGCGAGACGAGGTGGACGGAAGCAGGATGTTTCAACCAAGATGGTTTCAAAATTATCTATTCCGGAGGGGATCAACACATGAGAGGAGTGGGTATGATGCTAGACACAGAATTGAGTAAGTGCCTCATGGGATACTGGCCAGTCTCAGAGAGAGTTCTTTTGGTTAAACTGAAGGGATCCCCCTTTGACCTATCTATTATCCAGGTATATGCACCAACAGCAGACTACAATGACGAAGAAATTGACAGGTTCTACGAACAGCTTGATGAAACAAAAAGACATTGCAAATCACAGGACATCATTATGGTTATGGGAGATTTAAATGCAAAAGTCGGTGGCCAACGCATAAACAACGTAGTGGGCCAACATGGACTAGGGATCCAGAATGAACGAGGGGAGAGATGGGTCGATTGGTGTGAAGCAAACAACCAAGTGATCACAAACACATGGTTTAAAAATCACAGCAGAAGACTTTGGACATGGAGGGACCCGGCAGATCGTGTTCGAAACCAGATAGACTACGTGACCATCAATGACCGATTCAGAAATGCAGTTCAGCAATCTAAGGCTTATCCTGGAGCGGATTGTGGAAGCGACCATAACCCGGTAATCTGTACTGTAAGAGTAAAATTACGAAGACTCAAGAAGACACCACCAGGCGTTAAACTGGAATGGAACGCACTTCGCGAAAACCAGGAGCTTAGATCGAGATACGCAGTTGCAGTAAAGAACCGCTTCGAGCTACTAGAAAATGAAAAAGGCAGTAAGTGGGAAGTGCTAAAAGATGCACTAGTCGAAACTGCAAAAGAGCTCATCCCACCGAAACAAAAAGAATCAAAACAGCAATGGATGAAGCCGGATATTCTCCAGCTGATGAAAGAAAGGCAGGAAACTTTAGACAGAGAGTCCCGCCAGTACAAGATCTTGGACCGCTCAATAAGGAAAAAATGCAGAGAAGCAAAAGAAGAATGGATCAACGAACAATGCGCAGACATCGAAGAAAGCAGGCTAACCGATCCTGGTTCAATCCACAAGAAAATCAACAAGCTTACAGGGAGGAAAGTGTGCTCAGCTAGCGGATGTATTAAAGCAAGAGATGGCACTATGCTGATGGAACGAGACAAGCTGGTGGAGCGCTGGGATGAATACATCAATGAGTTATTCATGGATGATAGAGGAGAAAAACCAGCAGTGAAGAAGGCGTTGGATGGACCAAAAATCCTTCGCAGCGAAGTAAAAGCGGCAATGAGGAAAATGAAAAGGAACAAAGCAACTGGACCAGACAATATATGTATCGAAATGATATGTGCACTAGAAGAATATGGAGTGGAGAAAATCACAGAATTGTTGAACGACATTTACGACAGTGGTGAAATTCCTTCAGACATGAGCAAATCAATATTCATCACGCTCCCAAAGAAGCCGGGCGCAACAGAATGTGAGCTACACAGAACAATAAGCCTGATGAGCCACGTAACTAAAATACTCATGCGAGTCATCATGGCAAGAGCCAGGAGATTCACAAGGCCAGAAATTGGAAAGGAGCAGTTCGGTTTCGTGCAAGACTCGGGAACAAGAAATGCAATATTCATAATGCGAATGTTGTCAGAACGAAGCATCGAAATGCAACACGACCTTTATTTATGCTTCATTGATTATAGTAAAGCGTTCGATAAAGTAAAGCACAGGAGCTTATTAGAGATATTGCAAGATCTAGATATTGATGGGAAAGATATTAGACTCCTAAGGAATTTATATTGGGAGCAAACAGCGGGAGTAAGAATCCAGAACCAGGTCGAAAAGTTCAGTAGCATAAAACGAGGTGTTCGTCAAGGCTGTGTCTTCTCACCAGACCTTTTCAACATTTACAGTGAGATGATAATGAGAGCAATTGATGGTAAAGGGGACTACTCAATAGGAGGATATACTGTCAACAATATCCGTTATGCCGACGATACCACCCTGATCGCACACAGCCCAGAAAAACTCCAAGAGCTTCTAGACACCATTATAGACGAGAGCAAGAGTAAAGGACTTACCATCAACCAGAAAAAGACATTTTGCATGGCCATCAGCAAAAGAAGCCACATTGATTGCACTTTGAAAATAGAAGGCAACCCAATAAAGCAGGTGGAAGCTTTTAATTACCTAGGTAGTATGATAAGCTCAGACGGAAGAAGCGTCAAGGAGGTTAAAAGACGAATAGCTCTCGCTAAGGAGGTTTTCCAACGGATGCTAAAGCTAATGAAGTGCAGATCACTTTCCATGGGCACCAGAATTCAAATTATGAACTGCTACATCATCCCGGTACTAACATATGGCTGCGAATGCTGGACACTAACACCAGCACTAGAGAAGTCTCTGGAGGCAACAGAAATGTGGATGCTTCGACGTATGTTACGAATCTCTTGGACAGAACGGGTGACGAATGCCGAAGTCCTCAGACGTGCAGGGTACAAAAAGCACCTCCTACTCACCATCAGGAAGAGACAGCTCTCCTTCCTAGGACACGTGATAAGGAAAGAAGGCCTTGAAGAACTGGCGCTGACGGGGAAAGTGCAGGGAATGAGAGGAAGAGGCAGACCAAGAAGGACATATATGAAGAGCATAGCAGAGTACACCAACACGAGTGAAGTACAACTACTGAGGACAGCAAAGAACAGGGACCTGTGGAAAAGCATGACCGCCAACGTTCTGCGAGGACACGGCACCTGAGGAGGAGGAGTTGTTTCTTCTATTTCCCATAGAGTAAATTTAAATCATGCCTCAGCCTTTTGATATCGTTTTTAATCCTTCTCTTCCACCTAGGCTCCTTTTTTGCCTCCTTTCAAATGTCTTTAACCCTGATTTGCTTGCAACACATACACTTGTGACTCTTATCAAACTATTCGTTTCAGTGATGTTTCTAGCCTTAATATGCATGGTAGCTTCATTAACTTTCGCGGTTTGTTTGTTAAGGGATTTCGTATCGACCTTTTTGAAGGATATACCATCACAATCGTTCCCTTCTCTCGGGATTTTTAGCAGTTTATCCACAATTTGTTTTTGTTCCTGATTTATGTCGTGTTCCTCTAGTTCTTTATTAACTTCCTTATCCACTTTATTCTAGCAGTCGTATGATGACGACCGGGTCCCCCCTGCCCCCCCCCCCGCCTTGCTACGCAGGAAACACCTGCCAGGGCGAGGGACTTTCACATTCAATTCCAGTCTCTATCACGCCGTTATTTTCATTATTACATTTTTGCATTTAATATTAGTGAATTTAGGGTTGCACTACCACCAGTATTTTATTGAGACACCATCTCTAGGAGAGCTGCTATTCAAAGCTCAAGACCCAATCCTGAACACAGCTACATCCCGACAGACGTTAACCTGGAATTTACAACTGCGGTTGGTTTATTGTTCTGAGGTTTCCTTTTCATAGGACGATTGTCAACCAAGGCTTACGACCTCGTCCTGACCATAAAAAGGAAAGGGAAAGATTTAACTCCGCCGGACGTCAACCCGCTATTTCAAGGTCTGGAAGTAGGCTAGCAGGTACTACATCTTGTCCAAGGGTGATCTGGGAGTAGTTGTGGCAAAGGGTCACCTCATTAGAACTCGAAAAGATTTTGACCGACCTCGATGAGTCTGAATTAGTCATAAATTTAAAGAAGGGCAAAACAGAGGTGATGTTATTTGGGACAACTAAAAGAATTTCGAAAACTGAGAAACAGCTAGAGATCGTAGTTAAAAACGTTTCCATCAACCAAACAACAACGTACAAATACCTTGGAAATACCCTTGATCCTACAATGAATCTTCAAGGAGATTTCCAAAAAAGAATAGGGAAAGCTAGTGGGCGATTACGACTCCTCGCAAAAATCCGACCGCTCTTAACATCTGATGCGGCCGAGAAGATTTTTAGCTCTATGATCGTCCCAATTATAACATACTGCTGCACCGTGAAGATACGACTCACCGATACACAGAAGGTAAACCTAGTCTCAATTGACTATTGTGCATCTAAGCTGATATATGGCAAAAATTCACCAAAACGAGTGACGTGACCAAAACGTATGGAAGAATGAAGAAGCAAGCCTCCAGCACTGTCCGTAAATGTATTACTGGAAACGTGTGTAACCCGTTCAGAAAGTACTTTCAAGTTAACACGCACGTTTGAGTTACAAGAAATAAAAGCTTTCGATGTCGTCCATAATTTTTTTTTTTGTTGGTAAAGGAGCTTGATTTTGATTTAAGCATTTTGCCTACCCATAAGAGAAAATCTACAGTGATTAAAGCAAGTAAAAACTCTGAGTAGTTCCGAATAATATTATTACAGAAAGAGTATCGAGCCGGTATTACAGTCAGTGACCACAAAGCCCCTAAAGCACCGCATATTATACAGGGATCGAGCCTTTTCAAAGGGAATAATACCTGAAAAGAGTCACTGGACAAGACATTATGTGACAGCCAATAATCAAGTGTATGCTGTGCTTTCGACTTATCCTGAAATGGTCCTTCCTCACCGCAAGATCCACATACTTTATCCGCTACCTGTCTTTTAATGCCATTTCACAACCTGATTTTTGGTGTTTCTTTGTACCTCTCCCATGTCAGAGTACTTATTCTACCGGTTTCAAACATTCCAATGAACTTTATCCATTGACGAATTATCGCTTTACAAAGTATACTCTATTCCTGTCAATTTTCTTAATTTGCTTATGTTTTTCTTTAGTGTTGTAGAAAGGAAGCTATTTATTGCAGCCAGTGCATTGTTTTACTTTGTGTTTAACAAAGGATTTATCTGTTATAGCCAAAATCACCTATCAACTTTTTGATTCCACAGGGATATAAAGCAGGAGGTTCAAAATCGAAAATGTGTGATTAAGAACATTCTTTAGAGTCGCTGGTATTAGCTTTACAACATATTGCAATCTCACTAATCATAAAAGATTTTATTAATAAGAATGAGTATTATTCAGTGACAACCATATCCCTGCACGAATAAGTTAAAGACGTGTGTATAAATAATGTATACTATAAATGTTATATGTATTATATATAATAATATATATACTTATTCTTATACTATTCCAATCGATAGACACGTATGTTCCTATTCCACTGTTTGACAGCTCATCAGTTTCGAAGCATCTGAATGTATGGATCTCAATAGGTAATGTTTGAATTCCATACAATGACCCCTAAATAATTTCTTTTAAGACTATAAGGAGGGACAGTAAGGGGCATACGCATGTCCAGAAAGCAAAGATAGTATTGGACAAGAATGATATAAACAGAGTGTTATGGAATCCTATAGACTCATACATACATATATAAATAAGAGTCAAAAGCACATCTGTAACACATGGTTAGTTAGTTATCTATTTAGACAAGATGAGAATGCTATTACTCCATTTGGCTTTTTACTTATATTTTGAAGCTTTCGCTATTTGCAAGGTCATAAATGGCAAGAGCTACTTGAGAGTTACAATAAAGAACAGATAAAAGAATGATGATGATAACCATTAGACCTTTGCCATTGAAGACCGTACTGAAGAGGAAAGAAAGATTGTGGAAGAGAATTCGAATGTGGAGGGGTGCGAGTATTGGTTTCTGATAAACTGGTTTACGTGCACATTTCCCTATTCATTATCTCTAGCTTTTAAGTATTAATCTGGTACATTTGTTTTTACTTCAAATTTCTTTTATGTAGCCTTTGAATCTCGATCTCCTGAGACACTCTTTCAAAAGTTGTTGGATGGATGTATTATTTTCGCAAAAATGAAGAATGAAATTTTTGAAAAAAGAAACAATTTCAAGTCATCCTGGATAAATGTTTTTTTTCTCAAAATGGATACAGCCACACATATGTAACATATTTTCAGTCGTTCTTAGATCTTTCTTGAAGCCTTCCATAATTATTTTACCAGCAAAAAATACATGTTGTTCACTGCTTTTCATGATGCTTATTCTAATAAACAGAACTTACGCGCAAAATTTAAATCAAAACTCTTGCTTTTATGGAGAGAGAAAGATAGATAGAGAGGAGGTAGTGAGTTTCAACCCCTTTGCAGTAATGCAAGGCATATTAGTAATATTCCTCTTTTAAGATTTTATTTAATTGCCTTTGTTATCTAACAAATAGCAATAGCATGATTATGGATACTATTTTCAAGACTTTTCATGATATCACTTGGATGAAAATCAAAATTTAAACGGTATGAAAAACATTATACAACATTTTTTTATTTTCTTTAATCATTATATTTATATAGAGGTAAGTGGCAAAACAAGCTTGACGTTGGGTGGGGGAGGGGACTGATATCTAAAGTTTCAAGCATGGTTGGCACCAAGTCCAAATTTTGTAATTTTCGGTGCATGAATCCCTCAGAAAACTCATTTCCAGCATTACATTTCTTTTTTCTCCGTTTCTACAGTATGTGGCTGTGATAGCTATTGGCATTTGTTCAGACCCAGGTTAGTGCATACAGATTTTTCACTTTATTACAATTCCAAGTCCTTTCAGCACTTGTTGCTCATAAAAAATAAATGTACTCCTCGTTATCGTAGTTATTATGAAAAAAATTAACTAATATTGTCAACATAAATTTTTTATCCTTGAACACAATATTTTATGTACTTGTTTATTTGTTGACAAAACTGAATCCACAGCTTTGAAAGATGCCCATGCAGTAGCTCCAGATTTTTTTACAACTGAAACAATATAACATAAGTAACACAATTTAATATTTAATAATAAAATTGAATATTTGTTTTCCAAACAAAATATCACACCAATATAGACTTGAAACTATACTTCTGTCGTTCGAATAAAAGGTTTCTTCTCATTGTTTCTGGCCTGGAAAATTGAAATCAGAAAAAGTTATAATTGAAAATATGAGCAATACCAAGTGGTGAAACATCAGTGAAAGTCTTCGAAATGTTGACAATTTCAGTATTTTCACTTAAGTAGGAAAAAATCTACTAAATCTAATCATTTTCCAGTTACATATTATATTTCTTCCTTGGCCTTTTCCTAGTTCTTTTTCCTTCTATGTTGGACTTAATCACTTTCTGCACAGGTCTATCAATATCCATTTTCACAACAAGTCCTTACTAGCACAGTCTTATCTCCCTTGATTTCTCATTACTGCCATGCACCCCTAAGCCCCTCTTGATCCCTTTACTCCCTTATGCCTCTCAACATGACCCTCTTGATTTTTCATGTAAGATCCCAACTTCACCACCTCTCTAGTTCTCAAAGGTCTGGCCAAGATATCCGCAGCAAATGAGACATATCTTATAATGTTGTTTGTACTGAGTTTTTCAATCACCCTTTTTATTCAACAAATAAACAATACACCATTCAAAACACATGTGTTTCCTCTGTTAATCCATATCTTCACCTCACTGATGTAAGCCAGTTGTAGAACATGACATGTAGTGGTTAATTGCACAATAACAGTAACTTAATCCTACATATTAATCTCCTGTGGTTACATTCCATTATTGGGAAACGTACCTCATATTTCCTTTCCTATTGAAACTGTTATCTTCAGTGAAGTAAACTTTTCAGTTCCTGACGATGATCTTCACCTTGTGGTTAGTATTTCCTTTAGCATCTCTTAAGTTCATTCTAACAATAAAATAAAAAAAATCATCTGTGGTATGGGACTGCTAGCCATTACTTATTCAGTGAAACTGTGATTGTCTTTATAACAGCTAATTACGTTCCTGCTTATTTTAGCAACTTTGAGTTAGTATCGTTATTAAGGCACAGAGATAAACGACAATGAATATATATATATAATGTACTTTAAAAATACATACATATACATAAAAAACCTTCCCAAATAAAGTATTATTTATGTATACATATACAGTAAGAATAGCCCAGTAGTGCAGCCATCGGTCGTGCCGAGCACTACCAAAAATGTCCAAATAAAAGATAACCAATCTTTATTTTCCATTCTAGTTGATTTGTAAAATCATTTTCCTTAATCAAAACTGAGAAATAACATCGATATCGTTGTGTTTCATCTTGCTCAAATCCTAAAGTACGACCTGACTTCAGGTTCCCAAACAATTGCAACTCTTTTTAAGCGAAATAGGGTACTTACGCCTGCCTTAGGTCTGTGGTTAAATCCCCTAGTCCAAGAGTTTGGCAAAGAAAACAGTATTTTACTGGATTTTAGAAGAGATATGATTCGTTGGAAAAGAACATATTTCTATCAAATATTTAATTTTTTTTGAAATGCTCATATGCTCATTGTTGTCTTTATCGGAGAAACTTTGCTCTTAACATGGATTTTTATTCTCACATCGTCTTGAAATTTCCTAACCTCTGCAATTAACTTTGTTACCAGCTGTTGATATTGTTGTCTCAGTGTTGGATGATTTCATTTTGCACAAAAATTGGAAAACATGAGCAAAGAAAAAGTTTTTGACTTGTTGTTCCTTTCTTTGTTCCATGTCTCCCTTTGTTGTAACTGAATTACCTTACAGAGAAATAAAACTAGAAATACAGAGAAATAAAAATAACCCAACACAAGATTCGTTCATTGATGATTAGGAAATGCAAGTAAGTAGGCAATGATGCATCAAGCATTTATCACAATCGATTTGAAAAAAGGATCATTAAATGATCGTCTGTCGGGTCTAAATGGCTCACCTCCCTGATATCTCTATGATACCAAATAGATAGATAGATNTGATTTCATTTTGCACAAAAATTGGAAAACAGGAGCAAAGAAAAAGTTTTTGACTTGTTGTTCCTTTCTTTGTTCCATGTCTCCCTTTGTTGTAACTGAATTACCTTACAGAGAAATAAAACTAGAAATACAGAGAAATAAAAATAACCCAACACAAGATTCGTTCATTGATGATTAGGAAATGCAAGTAAGTAGGCAATGATGCATCAAGCATTTATCACAATCGATTTGAAAAAAGGATCATTAAATGATCGTCTGTCGGGTCTAAATGGCTCACCTCCCTGATATCTCTATGATACCAAATAGATAGATAGATGGATAGATAGATAGATAGATAGATAGATAGATAGATAGATGGATGGATGGATAGATAGATAGATAGATAGATAGATAGATAGATAGATAGATAGATAGATAGATAGGTAGATAGATAGATAGATAGATAGATAGATAGATAGATAGACAGATAGATGGATGGATAGTACATTCCAAAATTTTTAAGTACATATGTTTTTCAAATGGGTCCCGATGTCTGTAGAAAAATGATTTTTTTGAAAATACATCGTAATTGTTTGATATTGTGAAAATTTGAAAATGTGTTAAATGGAACATATCTGATCGGAATTGTTTTATACTTTATGAGAACTCAACATTAATGTTTGCATATTTAGTCACATATCAGTTCATAACCGATAATGCTTCAATTTTTGCACCAAGATAAATACAAATATTTTCAGCCACTACACAAATGGGCGTTTTTATTGTCGACGGGCTTCTGTTACATACATCTAACCAGCTCCTAATTTACCAAATAGAAAAAATATCTTGAAAATACGAGGAAATACGAAAGACAGTATCTATTATGATTTAATGGATACCTTTGTTGCTAATGTACTTTCATCATCTAGTATTATCCATTAACTTGATAAAAACACCTGGCTATTCATCAGATATCTTCCTCATACGGCCTTAAAAAACATTTAATTTGTCTGAGTATGGAGTCGAAAGAGTTCTGTAGACTGAATTGAAATAGTATACAGACGTTTTCGACAGTCACCAAAACAAAGGAAGTTGGTGTTTACAACATTGTAAATTACACAGTTGGAACTTTTATGAATTACAAAGAGAAACAAAAATCGTGTTTTCTATCATCGATTAAAGTTATCCATTCCAGAAAACCCATGGCATATTTTCACTAAGTTTATTCACTTTGTTGATACAAAGGAAACATTAATTCAATGTCGGAACAATGGTCGGAATGGTCGTAATTGATGATAGGATGTTCCGTGGTATAATGATATTTCACTGGGTAGTAAAAGCTGTTCTTAGCCACACAAAACACGTGCATACATACATATGTACATAGGTTGATACATACATATATATACATACATGTATAAATATATGTTTATATATATATGTACATACATACATTCCTATGCATACAAACTGGTTTTTCTTTTAGCTTGGTCTTCAGTAAAGTACCACTGCCAACACTCGTAATACAAAGCTGATTTTATGTACTATTCGACCTCGAGCATTGTCACTGTCTTTTTTCTAAACTGTAAGCAAATGTTTTCTTTTGATTTTGTGAAACAAAGGATGGGGTCCAGATTCCGGGCCCCCACTTTTTAAAAATATTTTGTACTTTACCGCAATGTTCGGTTGTGGATTTCTCTGAGGCTTTTTGTCAACTTTTCCCCCCTGATTAATACATTCTGGGTCACTGTTTACTGTAGCCAGTGATGGCCAATATGAGAGTGATGCCCTGAACCATAGAGAGCATCACTTCCTCTTGGCTGTTGTCCTTTAAATCTTACTATTACAAAGTGACCAGATCAACAGAAAACTTAACATATTTCAGCCCACCAAACAGTAGAAAAACAATTAAAAAGTTAGAATAACACAACATACCTAGAAATGCTGTGCTGTCCCGGTAGATTTCATTGTCACTCGTATCATTGCTTGGGAAGGTTAGAGCAGAATCTCTAGCGGATAATACAACCAATTCTTAAAGCTACACTTGTTATTTCGCTGATTTTTTTAGAAGTACCTTCTTAATCTCCGCAGGAGTTTGTTGACTGCTAAGCCATTTTCATAAAGATATCTTTTTGTTAGCTTTTCTACAAAGGTTTATTTCAATATACATCGGTAGTTTGGAAATATTTCAATTCCCCGTAGGACAATTGACTATCTACTCTCCTGTTCTTTATCAGGGATTTAATACCTTTATTCCATTGGCACTCGAAAGAGTTCCAAGCAAGATACCGTTTTCGAAATGAAATGCCAAATACAGAATCAGCTCTTTCATTCTCAGTGTATATATCAATCCATTTACGGACAAGGCTCCTGGACAGAGATTTTTTTAATTCCTTTTTTGAATTGCTTATTACTTTTGAAAATAATTGTTAGAGCCCATATACTTGCGTCAGCTTTGGGGCTTGGGGGTATTTTTCTTAGGATTTCCTCTCACTTGTGGTCTTCATAACAATTGGTATTTTTTCCTGACTGTAACATCAGTCTCCGAAACTACGTCTGATCCTGTAGAACTCCTAAGGTAATTACCCCGCAGAGCTCGTAATTATATTTTAGTTTCAAAAATGCTACTAATAAGGCAACTGATCACTCAGGATCTTTCTGACCCACAAATGTCTTTCATTGGAGGAGGAAGTCAGTAAACAATTAGATCACCCTTTACTTGCCCTGAAATCTGGCTCCCTTAATGGTCAAATGAGCTATTCTTTCTAAAACCGTCTTGATTAATAGCATCCCTTATTATTATCAATATGTACAAGATACACAGACATTTTACTTTAAACGGCAAGGTAAATTAATAACTACACTAAAACATAAAATATAAAAAAATACTGAGCTTAAAGAGATTTGTTTTTTGTTAGAACTATCAATGATAAAATAGTACTTTTTCTTTTTTGTAAACTCTGACATCCACAACTTCGACAAACAGATAGATAGTGGTACTTTAGACCAATAATCTACTCTTAATGGTATCCTTTCTGTTTCTATTAAATGGTGTTCTGTCGACAACATATACTCTTTTGCATTTCTTACCAACTGACTTTGATTTAGAGAAGAGGAGCTGGTTTTGTCGATCTCCTTTTCTCTTTTAATTTGCAATAAAATTCAAATTTTCCAGCATAAACTTTGTTGTCCTCTCAGCAATTTTTTTGTGCTTTTCACTCGGTAGAGTAACTATGGTTTTTTTCCTCAACGATGAGATGTCAATTCCTTGTTACTTACCTGCGATTCCATTTTTATACCACCTTTCGTTGGCCACCCTATGTTAAAAACGAAAATAATTAATGTTTTCTTCTGTTTTAACTCCTTTGCAAGTCGATTTCCTTCTACGGTTTGATGACAGAAAATTGAACCTTTTCTTAATACTGGCCGAATTTAAAGCATTAAAATTTCCAGGGTAGCTTTTATAACTTTTGTAATATAATTTGTAATAATTAATAGTTAATGAAAATTTCAATTTTCTTATAAAGAATGCAAGAGTAAAATAGTAGAAAAACTATGCCACAATCTTGCGTTACTACCTTTAAATATTGTTCTGTCATAAAGGATGGATTTTGAATGTACGATAAGAGACCACGCCAGACAAGTTGTTAACTATATCTCAGTTTCTTAAATTTTTGGTACAGAGAACGTACTGAGAATATCAACAGCAGTGATATGCTCAGATCTCATGAGCTGAAATGGCATGCTGCATGAGGGCAATCGCAGTTGGTGGGGAAAATTACTGAATGTAAAATAGAATTAATGAAGTTTTAGTTTTGATTATATTAATATTTTAAAAGTTTAGTCTTATATGTATATTTGTTGATTTTCATGTGTATATTTTGCGATTGAGATTTAGGCCTTGTTGAGTCTGATGGAATAAAAGATAATAAATTTATATGGTCTCATTTTATTCTGAGTATTGCTTGCAACCTGAGGGTTTTCTGCTCCTCGGAATACCTTACTAAGTCGGACGTTTGTGTGTCAAACCGCCAGACTAGGATTATTTTTGAAGAATACAGAACAGACACCATCTATATAGAAAGCTACTGTGTTGAGAAATAAAAGTGAAATGAAAAAAAAGACCGACTCTGGGAAAGCTATGGATTACGATGTCACACGCTATTAAACTCTGTACAGAAATTGATGCAATACCAAGTGTAATGAATTACACCATAAATGATTTGACAAATAATTATGGTAATATTGCTCCATCGAGACAAAGAAACGGAAACGAGGATGGGTTTTTTCTTTGTGCAATATTCACTACAGTTTTTTGACGATATAGACATTTTATTTTAACAGAATTGGTGAACACAAGATAAAAAAGTTCCCCTGTTTTAGCGTGAATTTACGTTGTTTAGAATCTGTAAAAGTTTCCACATGTATTGTGTAAAAATATTTTCAAATTGGATCATCAGCTGCATCCCTTTGCATTCTCTTAGCAAAAAAAAGTTAATTTATACTTTCTTAGTATGTCCAAATACTGTTACAAATTTCATGGATACTTATTTGAAAATGAAAGCTAATTCAGATTTCTAGCTTTTAGGAGGGCCTTTTCAATTACATGGGCATTTACTAATGCATTTATGATACTTGTATTGCAATATTATTTTCAAACTTTTCTTCGTGTAATCGATGTGCCTCTCCTTTGAACCGACAACCACTTAACATTCCTTCCTTTGGTACTATATCAATTGACATCAGCAACCAAATTTCTTTTGTAACACGTATGAAAACTTTGTTTCGACGTAAGCTCAGTCCTTGTCTTGATCTGGTCTACAACCTTCGCTTTCCCGGGGAACATTTTCTCCCAGACATGGTCACGTGTTTCAGTTGGCCTTTTCTGATGATATGCCCTATCAACTTGACTTGTATCCTGTTGCTTGCATGACCCCATACGTTAGTCATTCTTGAGGCCCACTGAATCTTTTGAATCCTCCTCAAGAACACTCTTCCGACGCCTCGATTCTGCTTTGGTAGGGTTTCCCAAGGGTCCATGACTCAGACCCATAAAGGATGATTGGCCATATGCAGCAAAAAAAACCTCACAGCCGGGTCTTCATCTTGAGCTACTGGTTACTCAGAATACTTTTAATGGACACCAACGTTTGTCTTATTTGTGGTATTTTGGGCTTTATTTCCTCAATTGTATTCGTATCTTCAGTGACAAGAGGCATCGGACCGGCTTCAGTTGTACTACGATTGCACTTATCATAATAGCATAATAAATAAAATTATTTGTAGTCAAGTTTCTTTTAATCACTGGCTTCTTCCGATAAACCACGGACGGATCTGAAGTTAACGATCCAATCCACTGCAATGTCTGATTTAGGCCATATAGAGACAGCTCTGGTGGAGGAGCTCCAACTTTAAAAAGAAAACAGTTTGCTCAACTAATGTGAGGAAACTTTAACTGTATCCGAACGTGAAGATGATTCTTTAACTTTAGTAGCGGTAAAGAGACCAGAAGAGGTAGCAGTTAAGAATACATATAGATGAAAAGAGGAACTTGCTAAAAATCTTCGATTACAAGAGTAGAATGTTTTATCACAAGCCAGCTGTTAAAATAACCACGGAGACCTCTGCCTATTACAATCTTGTAATAATTTAGATTTTTTGTTGTGTGATTCATTGAATTAGGTAATAATCTTTTCTGGAAACATATAATTCATAAATTCGTGTGAAATGCAGATCTTTGAGACAATAATTTCTTCCTCCAGCACTGGAACAAAACATTAGGCTATCAAGGAAATAACTGAAAGAGAAAGAAAGTTTGCAGAGCTATACTTAAGGGGGAAATAATCAGGTACAACTCAAAGACTGGTCTAGGAGGAGACGAAAGCTAAGACTGAGATACGTCATGGAAAGAGATAGGACAGGTAAGGCTATGGTGTTTTGGATATTTTGATGGTTGTTATCTAGTTCTTTGTAGTAATTTGTGGGACTAACAGCGAATGGAAATCAAGAGTCCAACATGCAGTTTAGTTTTGGGTATGGCAAAGTAAATATCGCTAAATCCTCGTATTTGGGTTTGAACCTCTTTAAAAAGATGTTGTGAAGTGTACTTTGTTTTCTTTCTGATTTGTTTCCTAAGTGTGTTACCTTTACTGAATGGACCCCCGGTTTACATTCTTGATTTCATGCAATGCAACAACGATCCAAGATGAGGTTTTATTAAGACATGAATTGTAAAGGAACCTAAGTGGAAATTATGGGAGGTGAAAGTGCTTTATTTGAAATTAAATTTGTCGGAATGGAAAATGATACTAATCGGGATTTCAACTTACAGTATTCTAATTCTGGCTCTTGAAATTAGAGGCACACTGAAAGAATTCATAATGATTTAGATCGCTGAGGAGCTAACTTTTTGATCTGTAAAAATGTTTATTTGAGATCACTGTGTTAACAGACTGGGCTAAATGGCCAACAAAAAACAACGATATAATGGGCAAAGTTCTATTACTTGTGGAAGATAATATGAGGACGGAGAGAAAAAAATGTAGGACATGCTTCCTAAAACAGCTAGGATAAGGTAGAAAGTAAAAGAAGAACAAGAAAGAAAATTGGTACCACCGTAGCATAGTTCTGAAGTCTAACTTTTTATTTACTGTAAAAACTTGTCACTTTTACACTGTTAAAAAGCTAAAAAATTCTATCCTCTCTTGCGGGTTTTCTCTAGCCAGCAATGGGAATGGTTAGGATCTATATCAACAAGCGTAGTTTCTATTATTTTCAATTTTACTTTCTTTTCTAAATTGGGCTTCAACTTTTTAAAGGTGCGTCTTTAACTACTATGGATTTCATTTTCAGACAACGAAACAAGCCTCAGTTGTGTTGGTAATGCTCCTTACCACACGAGCAAAATTTCTTGTCACAATTTCAAAAGCTTTTTTTAAAGAAAGCAAACCACGCATTCATACTTATTAATGGGTGCAAGTTTCCCCTGGTACTCACAAAATTGGCTACTACTAATGGCACCATTTAACTTTGATGGAGTATGCACGCTACAGAAGAAAAGTGATTCTAAGTTCGATTATAACGGTAATGAAAGCAGCGACTCGAAGTATGACCATCATGTAAACTTTTGTGTAATTTGCCTCGACAACACCACTAATTAAGCCAGACTAAAATACCCTTGTCGTTTCTTTGAATTTTTCCTATATAGATGCACTCTCGAAAAGCATGAGAATGTCCTCATCAAGCTTCAAGAGGCTATTACTGCAGCTTGGTACACTGTAAAAACTTCAGTATATTGGATAACGAAAACTGGTATTAAAATTTGTTATCGATAATAAAATTCGCCACCGGTAGTAAACTAAAAAGATATCGTTTTGGACCATTTTGGAGCATGGTCGCAAAACAACTTCAATAAAACTGAGTTTTTCCATCTTACAATATTTTCCACTTTTCATTACAATAAATGATGGTACAATCATTTTATATGACAACTTTTTTCACATTATATATTGACTGTGGTAATAAATATACAAGATACCAATTAATTATTCTGTTAGTTAAGCGACATCTTTAAGTTGTGAAGAAGAAAGTGTGTGAAATCTCTTAACTTCAAGCAAAGGTATGTGCCAGGAATGATCAAGAACTTAATAAATGTATTTTGCCTCTTTTAATTAAATTAAAAATCAAGACAATCCTAAAAAGCCTTGTACATTACTGTCACTTAAGGACGAAAATGTAAACAATATCTGATAAACTGGTGCATATTAGAGATGAACAGAGACATTAACCGTCCAAAATAACACATTGTAAGCTAAAACAAAGAGGTTACGCATAGGATAAGAAGTATATATAACAATAACATAATACAGTTTCGAATCAGTAGTTGTGGTGGAGAAAAAGATGCAGTCATTTGCTTAAAGAATGTAATCTCTGACAAAAAAAAAGGTTTGAGCCAAAGTGACGAAGGTGGACAAAGCGGGTGTAATTGTTTTACGTCATCTGTCTCTACTCAGCACAATAAAAAAAATTTATTACTTATGTTTTTTCTTTATCCATAATTCTTTTAAATTCTTCTGTCAGTAAACTTCCTTTAAACTGAAGCTTCTCATATAATGTTACATGTTAGAAGCACTCTGAGGGTAGTGTGAAGGCGGGGGGGGGGGAAGAGGCCGCAAATGTAATTTTATTGTTCATTATTTTAACAAAAGATAAGAAAGAGAAATAATTAGAATTTCTTTCCATATACACATGTTGTAAACAAAAATGTTACTTAAGAACATCATTACTATTATATTATAATAAATAATAAAAAAGGCGAGAAGTGAAAAAAACTATTGGCGACTTACAGCTAAAAAGCACTGTAAATGAAAGCGATCTCTTTCTTTCCAATGGAAGGAATGTCTTGAGATAAAGCCGATACTGACACTCAAGTCATTAAAAGTATTACAGGCAAAGGAATCCACCTATCTATCTCTTAGACACATTAGAGGTGCTCCTGGAAGGAAGTAAAGTAGTAAAATACTATAGTACAAAAGTTATCAACCTGCTTTAAATCAGATTTCGGTTGACTGGATTACTGTTTGCATATTTAATTTTTTGCCATTTCTCAATCTCTTATTCCCAGAAGTGTAAATCTCGAAGAATTTCTGTCGTGATACATATATGACACTGTCTTCAACACACTATGAATATTTCAAATCCCATATTCAGTTTCTATTGTTACTTTTAGATAATTTTTATTGCATTATAATTATTTATAAGTGTGCTTAAGCACTTAGATCAACATGGGCAGCAAAGTAATTCAGGTAAGGTACAACTTTCTAATGAGAATACAATATGTTCCTGTTGGATAGTTGGAGTAACTATTAAAGTATTACACGCTGTCCATTTACACCATACTGAATCCCCTCGTTCTATTGGATATATATAAACAATACAAAGAATGCCTTCTTTTGTTTCCTTAGTTTAAAAAAATTCGAAATAACTTTTGTCATCATTCTACAAGGAAGTCTTTTAGAATATTCGACCTTATATTAATTCTTTTCATCTAAAAATATTTACTAAGACGAGTTCAAGAAGCTTACTACACATGCAGAATAAGCTCTTGTTAAAACGTACATCCTATTGAGACAACCTGGTGATATAATTTAAAGACTTACGTCAACAACTGTAATGGAATGTACTGTTTGAATTCTGCTCGAAATTATGACGCCAAATTATGAGCGAGAAATTATACGACAAATGTTTTTTTTAAATTTCCAAGGGATATTTTAGTGAAAACAAAGGTACTCTTTAAACAATTTGTGACATTTCAAAAGTTTTTGTTGTACAAATTTTTAAAGAAGAACACCCTTATAAAATTTTTCTTTTTTATTTTGTATATTTTTATCAGATAGAAAATGGCAATCACTATGAAAAATAAAGGAGAAAGAAAAAGGAAAAACAGGTTAATACAAACAATCTAGCCATCTAAAACTAAAAAGATTAATCACTCTAAAAGATTGTGCTTTAGCCTTAAACCCCCAATTATGGTCACATTTCAAGAAGTTATTCATCTTATTGAATCCCAAACAGAATAAATTCATTCAAAGTTTTTCTTTGGACTCCCTGTGCACTATCAAAACCCATCATGTGAACCAAAATAGTTTATTAATCTCCGATCAACATCAGTCCAAGTCTGAGTTTCCTGCATTTGACATTCGTCACTTCCAAATCCAATTAGACCACTCAGACTTAGTATGCATTATCTGGCTAATGCATACATTTTTAATCCATAATTTCCGAAAAGAAATTGCCAGCGATTTGTTCTAATTAATAATTTATACCTGTCTGGTTCTCCAAATATTTGTTTTTCAGACGAAAAGAAAGAAATTTAACAGATCATGACAATGCAATTACTCTTGTTTGGAAAAAGAAGACAAAATATATCCTCATTTAAACATTTTATCGTTCAGTGTTCAACTGAACGAACAGTTACATTTTGTTCTCTTTCGTCAAGTTGTGGAAGAAAAGAACACTTGGGTCCACCTATTCCATTGAACTGTGTATTTGGATTCAAGAGCTCTATGATCCATAATAGATCAAGGATCATTTAAACTTTCAATCCGAATTTATACTCCAGTACCTTTCGTAACATTCTTCCCGAGACAAAGAAAGGAGTTGAGTGGTGGTGGCTGGCCTGATCATTAAGCCCAACTTTTCCAAACAAAAATCTAAACCTTTTGTCTCACTCTCTATAGCTTTTGTTACAACTGATACCATTTGGACATTTTCTGAATCTTACAGATGTTGATTTCTCCTTTCGAATCTTGATTTTTCTTCCTTCTTAGGTTATTCATGAATCTTCCCATCCAAGTATTGCATTGTCAGTTACACTGCAACTTCTCTTCACTTTGTTTATAAGAATAAGATCAGGTCTCGTTATTTCTATAATATGATCACGTTGTCTATTACATATTCATATCTGAGAAATATTGTTATCTTTTCAATTAACCAAGCAAACAATTTTTGTCCTATTCTTATAAAATAAATCTCAAAAATACCAAATGTACTGTACAGTTCGGAATACAAGAAATTCATCATCATGTAATAGGCCTAGTTGTCTTCCCACAATTTTAATAAAAAGGATTCAGAGAAAGTTCAAACTACAAAAAATTTGTTGGCTAAAAAATCAAGACATCTTAATAACCCAGATAAAATCATTCTAATCAGGGATTCACTTTTCCACAGTACTATCTTCTGATTCTCACTTGCTATTAATTCTAGTTCATTATTATTATCCTTATCAAATCTTTGTTTCCAGTTTGCTTTCAGTTCTTTTTTTTCCTCTTCCGTATCCAATAACCATTGGAATCACTTTAATTATGAATACTGTTCGTCGTTCTCATAGTTCAAAACATAGATTATTGATACTTTCTGACCTTTTACACTCGTTTGGGTTCTATATTCGTTTCATTTAAACACGATATATCAACCAAGAATATCGTTTTTACTACTGTATCTTCTGAGGTTAGATCTGGTCTTCTGGTAATACAGTTTGTTCCCATTCGTACCATGTTCAAAATCTATCTATTTTTCATTTCTGCCAAGAAATTTTAGATCATTCATGGACAAAAGATGATTTAATTTGTACTCTTAAGAACTCTCTTAAGAACTAAGAAGAGTGGAACCATACTCAACACGAACAGTTGAGGCGGCAAACTGTCACCCTGAAATATCCTCCTCTTTACATCACCATCACCGAGGTCTTTTACATTAGATATTAGTAAAAGGCCCAAACATTTCCATACACTCTCTAATCCAGCTATGGAGGACAAAGTCACAAACTTTCTTAGAATCTATCCATGCCATGGCCAGATTAGTATGTGTTTTCCTACAGTCTCGCAATACAGTCTTGTTAATTAAGAGTTTATCTGTTGTGTCATGGCTGCCATTCTATTTATCTGTTCTGATACTTAATTTCCCGAGTATGTGTTCACAAAAATTACCTTTTGGTCTGTTTTGTTAAAGTTTTACACATGTACCATTCCGTTTGATTTTGGATTTTTGTTGCTGGATTTTTTTGTGCTTGGCTGAACATTCTCTTAACATTAGGCTACTTAATTAGTTGCTTTTACTTTACAATGTGTCAATTTTTTTCTACTCAAAATATGAGAATACTTTGAGTTGCCTTCTTTCGCCCCTCCAAGCTTGCTGGAGAGGGTCTGTTAGGGATAATCCAATTCCTATGTTCGACAAAGTTCTTATCTTATCTGTTTAGACAGGCAGTTGGGTTTAGGGAGTTGATAGAGGGCTTATTTTTAAAATTGCATGACCTTCATTATTTTCATTCTCATCATCATTTTTATTTTTTATTATATTTTAATATTATTATCATTATTATTATTATCAATATTATTATTATCATCATCATTATTATTATTATCCATCAAAGTAGAATTTCAATTTTGCCGTTGACATTATTGTGTAAATCTTGCCTTGAATACGGCATGTAAATGACTGAAAGTAAATTATCAAGGAAAACTACACTGCCAGCATTCCCTGCTCCCCCTTTGTTACAGGGAACTGGGACGCTGTTAAAGCAAAAAAACATTTGCGAATCAGTATTTATGCAACGAAACGTCTTAGAGGAACACTGAAAGGTCTTGAACAACTTAACGCTTTTCACATTCTTTTTTATCTTGGAAAATTTGTCCACGCTATTTGTTGCTTCTGTCATATATACTCTTTAGCTCTGAGAAATAAAAAATCCTCTTTGAAAAGAGTGTTTCTGTAATGAGTGTACTAATATTTATCCTATACTTACAGTTTTTGGACACATTTATATCGATGCTGACTTATCTTGATGAAAAAAAATTAGATACAATGATTCAATGCAAACTATTCTCCACTCTTCCCTTAAGGCAACTAATACACATAGTTTCAGAGTGCCCAAATTTATTAAAGTCGAAGAACCAATTGGAAAACATTTCAAAACCTTTTCTAATTTTGGCTCATTCAATCTTTTACTTTTGGTCTAAATCAAATGTAATAAATAATGAATAAGAAAGATATTCTACCCGACCCATCAAGTCGAACGTTTGCATTCTTCATGTGAGATTTTTTTGTATTCACAGACAGTATGTGTTTTATCTCACACTTATCTTGACCCTACAGCATAATGTCTTCTCTTGGGTTTTCTCTATCTTTGGACTTTTTCATAGTGCGCCCGTTAAAAAGTGTTCCTGAACAGCTAAGATAAGCGTTTCTCTTTCCCTTTCGATACTTCTCTTGGGATTCATTCTCATATACATCTGGTTTAAACATGCTCTCTATGTTGTTGCTTTTTGGACTCCAACTTTATTTTCCAGATTGATTAATGAGTCACACCGATCTACATATCAAATATTTTTCCACCCGTATTATCTGTAGGCATCGATTGTAAATGTTTTATAAACGCAACTTCGTGAATACTTTGTGCTTGCTAGTTTACGTTACTTTGCTCCCTTCATTATCAGTGTTATTCAGGGCCCGCAACACGAATTTTTCATTGGGGATGGGGGAGGAGCGAATCATCTTGGTGGCCAAACTTAGTTTAGTGATCCTCAAAGGCAGCACCGCAAAAGTAACACCATAAAAGACGTATCTTAAAGTGATCAAGGAAGAAAAATGGGAAACGTCAAATAACATCAATAAATATTTGTTATCTTTGAAAGAAGAAATAACCTACACAAGGTACAAATACTATAAAAACCTAATACAAATATGTTCAAATAACATATTTTAGAAAACAAACTATGAACGTAAATCATTCTCTGTAAAAGCACCAAATTCGCCTCACCTGTTAGATCGTCCGTCTACAAAATCACTTGCGATATCAATTAAGGACAATTCATCAAGAATTTCCTTATACGTATTTAAGATCGAAAGAGAATTAAACCGCTTTTGAGACATTGATGAGCGCAGCCATGTTTTCAGTCTTCGAGCCATGGAGAATGAGCGCTCGGCTGTTGCTGATGTGGCGCCACAGGTTAACACCAACCTAACGATCGTAAAAATATTACCAATTAGTTGTCGTTGATGCTCGGGTACTAATTGGAAGTTTCTCACGATGGCGTCGAAGTTGCAGGGTGACGATTCTTGAAAGATTGTTGGAAGCAAATCAAGCTCTGATTTCATTGCAAGCGAATCGAAGTCACAAGCATACACTTTTGAAACTCGATTGAATGCATCTCCGTAACTTTCTTTCGAAATAGCTTTAAGTGAAAGTTGCTCCACGTTATAAAAATTTTGATAGCCTGGCTGATTGAGCCTATCTTTGTTGGCGTTGATAATGGCATATAAAGCTTCGAAATAGATTTGTTTAAAGTAATCAGCAGGAGTATCTGGATGGAAACTTTCTTTACCACCTTTATAGCCTTTCACAAAGGTTAAAATAGAATAATCCGGCCGTTTCCTTTTTCTCGGAAATAATGGCTCTTTAAGTGCATTCATCTTGCTCGCAGCTTTTTTGACAACTTCGAAAAAAGAAAGAAAATCTTTTTCGTTCTTCATTCCCTGCATCGTTTTGATGGTTAGCTCGGACAAATCGATTCCACTAAGTGCTGAAATATTTTCCCTTTGAAGTGTCTTAGATAAATTATCTGTCATATCATACAATCTTTTGCTTAAACGTAGACCAAAATAAAAAGAGAATGATGTCATCTGGTTCTGGCATCCGATACTACGCGATTTTGTCTCCAAGTCTAATGTCTCTGTTAAACATTCACGCCATAACTTCAGCAAATGTTCGTAATTGTCAATTACGTTTTGAGAGCATGTAGCACGAACTGTCCAGCGAGTAGCAGATAATTTGTTTAATTTTCGTGGACCAATATATTCTGGCAGCTCGCATTCTATGTTCTCGACTATCTTTCGCAACAGTTTCTCCCGTTTTAGAAAATAGTTGACGAGGATACAAATCTCTCCAACTGTACCCACCGTATCCCTGAGAATTCTACAGTCATTTGATCAAGACTTTACGGCGAGACTCAATGAGTGGCCTTGACAATGCGTTACAACCGCTTTTGGTTGTTCGCATGACAGTTTTGTTGCAACCCCTGAACGTTTCCCTAGCATGTTGCTGGGACCATGATACGTTTGCCCGCGGCAATCTGACAAACTTAAATTAAATCTGACCAAAACATCTTTGACAGTATTCACTATTGTGGAGCTTCGAATGTCATCAATCTCATAAAATCCAAGAAAGTCTTCGTTAACATTCTACTTCTCATTAACTGTTCTTATATTGAATAACAGCTGCTCCAGATTTGTAACATTAGTATATTCGTATCGACAAGTATCGACATTCCTGTATGTCCTTTATCTTGTGACGCAACACATGAGATGCCATTATATGCAGGATTTCGTTGTAAATGTCATGATGGGTGTACTTGTGTCCTGAACTGCCATCCAGGTGCTTTATAATGTTTTCATCTTTTGTTCCAAGTAGGCGTAACAATTGGGTTAAATTATCATTTTCGTCATTTCCTTGAAGGGCAATTCCTTGACGTGACAAATATAAAACACTTGATGATATCCATCAAATATTTGCGTTTAGCTTCTTTTATTTGCACGGTATTTTTGTCAATCATTTCACCAATATCCTCGCACTCTGGGATAACTAAATGATAGGAAGCTGTAATACAGTGACAAGCAGTGGCTTGGTGCTCTCCAAAGCATTTTGGAGCCTTTTTCCAACTTAAAAACCTTTTCTTTCCTTGATCTCGAAGATTTCCTTTACGTTCTTGAATTCGGCAATAGTGGCAAAATACAGAATCGTTTCTAAACGTTAAAAAAAAGAAATTATAAATACCCTTTAATGGTGTGGTCGGCGATTTTCTTGGCAAAGAAACCTAATCTAGGGTTCTCAGTCCGCAACTGTCATGGCGGCATCATTTTTCAGCCACGATCATTAGAACAAAATTGAGTGAGGTTCATTTACACCCATCTACCTTGCATCTGCTAGGGATCCCCTCCGGGTTAAATTCCAATTTCGTTTATCTCCCAAAATATATATCTTCGACATTTTCATCCATACCTTCCAAGCTTTGTCAAACAAAGAAATATGATTTATTCAACAGATTTGTCTCAAAGAGTAGTGAGAGAAAATGGGATCATTTGTCACTAATGACTGAAGCAATGCATAGATACGGAAGTGTATGTACATATGTCCCCTAGTGTGTGCAAGTGTACAGGTAGTGTCTGTCAGTATGGGACAAGTGAATGGTCTGTCAATATTTGTCCAAATGTGTTTATGATCGATGTATGCAAGTATATGGATATGCATCTGTCAGTCTTGTCTTGCTGGGCTTGATTGTCAAGCAATTTAAGTCTTAAATATAATACAAGTATTTCCAAATTTCTAATGTAGTCAGATTCAGGGGGTCATGTGAGTTTTTCAAGAACGCGGATCTGGCCGTTATGTGTGGGATGTTTTTCCATACTAGTTTCCTAACAAAATGATGCCAATAATTGGCTCATTTTTCGACCTTTAAACCATCATAACTTTACCAGTACTGAACGAAATTTGACTATCTACCCAGCGTTAGAATCGCACGAATCAGCTCTTTCTATTACAATGAAAATAAAGTTATATAATAAAATTTCAAGATTTCAAGTTTCAAGATAAAGTTCTTTAGTTCACCGCGTGTGATTGCGGTAAACTAAAAGAACCTGAAAGTTCTTTTCATTTTTTGAGCCATTGCCGTTTGTTTCATCATCACCGTCAAATTTTATGTCGAGATATATTTTTTGATTTATACATAAATCTTCCACTTGTGCCAAAAAAAGGACTTTGTCCGATTGCTACTACATGGTGATCAAACTTTAGCTGATAGTGAATGGTACAATTCTTTGGAAATTTAACAATGTATTGATTCAACTGGAAGGCCTCTCTACGTTTATTTAGCTTCCTTGCTCTCCACAAGTACTAGGTCCGACCCCAATTTATTTGCTGAATTCCAGCTCTTGTGAGCATTCGTCTTTATTTTATGCTTTTATGTCTTCTATGTATTGAAGCCCATTGGGAGCAGATAGAAACTTCCCATGGTTTAGTCTTGTTCTCTGTTTTATATGTTTGTAGTTATTATACGGATATGTTTATTTAAAAAGAAAATAAAGACCATTTGCCCCCATTTAAATTTTGACCTGAGAACCCTACCTAATCAAATCTCTTACATTAGAAAAGATATTGAAACTCAGACAATCACCAAAAGCTGCAAGGGCATCAGAAAAAAAGCACAAAAAATAAAACAATTTAGAAAATCTTAAAAATCCGTTAACTCACCTTGTATCGTAATACAACCATGGTATTGCTCAAACCAATGATGGTGACAGGAACGTGTTCTAGTGCCTGCTTTCGTTTTTGGAAAAGAAAAGTTTGAAGGTGGTCGAAATTGTTCATAACTTATTTGCTGTTCAACGCTATTTTCGTCTTGTTCTACTCTGGCCTGTTTTTTTACGACGATGGCTCTTCACTTAGGCTGAATGTCATTTCATCTTCCACATTAGCTTTTTCTTGTTCTCGTACATTACTTTCTTCATTTTGTCTTTTATTACTTTTTAAAAAAGATCTGTCACTCGCTTTGTACTCATTTTCTGTTTCTGTTAATATTTTCTCTCAGTCCGTGTGCTTTAACATCTAACTCCGAACCCACTGTGAAATACAAACAAAAACTTCTCCCAAACAATATCTATTTTGCACGGGGTTCCATTTAGAACGTTCTTTTCAGAACGTTGTCATGTGAATTATTATGCAAATAAAAAATGAAACTAATTCAATTGAATGAACTCATTACAAAATAATATTCACAGAATGTCAATAGAGTAATGAAATCAATAGAAGATCAAATGGAAAATATTTGTTTGTATATTATCATTATTATATATTATCAGGAGCCGTGGCTTAATGGTTAGTGCACTGCACAGTAACCAAGAGTTCNCCCCAATTGATGGGGAAAAAAAAATTAAAAAAAAAAAAAAAAAAAAAAAAAAAAAAAAAAAAATTATCATTTTAAAAACTAGATTCAAACATTAATTACGATTTAAAAAAATTCATTAGTTAGAGAAAATATTTGGGGCCATAGCCCCCCGGCCCCCCGGTGTCGCTGGCCCTGTTATTTGCTTGTTTTTATTTGGTTTCACAAAATAATGACAATGGATGCGTCTAGGAATATGCCGTTCAATAGTAAGTGATAACAAAGAATGTGACGTTTGAGAAAGTGACAGAAGAGTAATTGCCTTAAAATAGTAATTGCTCTGAAAAGGTAATTAGTTTTTGAGTAAGCGATTTGAACAGAACATTACAATTTCAATATGTTCGGAAAATGTTATTAGTTCATAGTTATAACTGCCTACACAAATTTCCAGGGATTAGAGTAAGGAAATGAAATAGAAATTTTTGTGAAACATGAGAACTTTTGCAAAAACTCCTACTGAAAACCTGTCGGATACCAGCACGAACAAGAATCATACCAGCAGGAGCACAGCTATAGAAATAACAGTAACATCCGTCAAGAATGTAAATGTAAACAAACGTGCCCATGACAAAATTATAAAGTAAATTATAAGGTACATTGTATGCAATATTTTAAACTAACTTTCCCGCCACTTTCATATACTTATTTTGCACTTGGTTTTCTTTCTTGATCACTCAAGTAAAATAATCTTGTAATATTAAGCTCCAGAAAGGACAAGAGAAGTTGTTTTGTAAAGGTTGTATTTGTGGTTAATGCGACATAAACCAAACCAATGGAATGTTGGCCCTGTTCGACTTTCATCAACACAGGAGAGTCAGGGATTGCGTCCTTACAAGGATGCACCCAATAAAGCAAGAGGTGACGGTGCATATGCTCAAGTTACGTTTTTAGGTGCAGTCGGCATAGCAACGGAGGCATTCGGCATTAGAATAGCGATACAGTAATCCAGCCAAATGCCGGAAGCTGAGCTATTGCACCAACCAACAGCCTCTCTAATTCAAATCCAGAGGAAGCGATGGCGCTTGAACGAAGACATCCACCCGAAGTTACAACGTAATAATTACTTTGTCCTTCTTGAGACATATCACACTACAGACATAGGTCAAAGAGGTACGTTTCCTTCTCTATGTCAGTCAAAAGCATAAAAAGCATGAAATATGCAATACTGTTTTTGCAGCAAACACCATGCTGCTGCAGCTACAGACCACGCGAAAGTAAATTTCCGATGGCACATTTAAAGTGTCTCTGCGTCTGTATTTCAGCTCTACACCATTTATCCTGTGGTAAACAATCACATCTTCCGATATGTCCATGCACTCTTCCTCAACAAAACCAGGTACACATAGAGAAAATTATTTGACAAGATGAAGGACCATATAGATAAGCTGACCCCCGCACATTATCTTATATATGGAACAAGTGCAATTATCTCCCTTCGTATGTGATATTTGGAGGGAAGTTTGCAGGGATGGGTCTTCCAAAACAATTATGTGATATGACGGAAAGATCAAATTATTTGACATTGGCATATGTATGACGAAAATAGGGACATATACGATCTCGCTGTAAACAACTAGGAATTCTGGCTTTCCTGCAGCCATGAACAGTGAAGGAGCCCCGGGAGGATTTGGAAGAGATTGTACGGGAAAAACATCCAGACGTACTACCACTCTATCAATATTTAGAAGGCATTTTAATTGGTAAGCTAAATTGTGAATGAAGGAAAGGACAGCCCTCTTTCTCATTATCCTTCTGGAATGTCTGGGTGCAAATGGAAGGTTTGGAAGGTTTCTACGCATCACTAATAAAATAGTCGGTTAGAACCGCGCGCTGCCGTTTCAGTTCTAATACTATCATTGAACAGTGTGGCACTTCTTCCAGGACATAAAAAGAAAGACAAAACAGTATGTGGCTTTACAGCAGATGTTTATCGGTCAAGTTCTTCTAGTCTACCCACGAAAAAATCAGAATGCCAGTAAAATGATTATTAATTTGTTGTCCAAGCACAATTATTGACAATCGATGGTGGACTACCTCTTGAAAGATACTTTTATCTTCCTCGTGCACTCAGTTGATGCAAAGCCCTAAATAAGTCCATAACTATTCATGACAATTTTTACGATCTTACGAGTTGTCCCAATAACTTCAAAGGCGGAAATCATATCACAGGAGAATGAGAACGAGAATGCGAGAATGAGAATGGATAGATGGATTGATGGATTGACACACACACACACACACACACACATATATATATATATATGTGTATATATATATATGTGTATATATATATATATATAGAGAGAGAGAGACAGACAGACAGACAGAGAGACACACAGAGAGAGATGGAGGGGCAAAAGAATTTTAGAAAGACATTTCTCCTGTGTCTAAGTTGGCCGAATTGTCTTGCACATTATCAACAATAGTGTTCTGGTCTTCAAGTAGTAAATGAACCTCCGCAGTGGTCTAAAATATCTATGCACAGTAGATGTCTTGGAACACAGGGTAGGAGATGGAGTAATTGACCCTCAGAAAGGCATCTTAATGAAGATTTAACAAACAGGTTAAGCAGTCAATAATACTCAGATCAGAAAATTTCTAGGGTTGGCTAATTAAGCTAATTAGGGCTGGGTAATTGGGCAATTAATATTCAATTTCATAAGAAAAAAGACCATCAAGAAGGTATCATAGGCTCTTAAATTGTTTATTAAATATCATATTATATATTAAGGAATTATTGTTTTAGCCTTACGTTGTCTTTTAAGGAGAGTATTAGTCTTATATTGTATTTGAAGAATCTTTTGAATACATTAACTTTGTAAATGCCCCTATATGATTAACGTTTGCTGACCTTGCACACAACTAAGGCTTACACACCATGTTCTGAATTACTATACCTCCGATAAATCAATAGGGCTAATTACTACACCCACAAAAGGTATATTGTATTAATTATTTAAAAATATATTATATTTTATTTTAGGAATCTTTTGAATACGTTAATTATGTAAATGGCCCTGTATGATTAATATCTGCTGACCTTGCACATAACATGCTCTGAATTACTATACCTCCGATAAATCAATAGAGCTAATTACTACACCCACAAAAGGTATATTGTATTAATTATTTAAAAATATATTATATTTTATTTTAGGAATCTTTTGAATACGTTAATTATGTAAATGGCCCTGTATGATTAATATCTGCTGACCTTGCACATAACATGCTCTGAATTACTATACCTCCGATAAATCAATAGAGCTAATTACTACACCCACAAAAGGTATATTGTATTAATTATTTAAAAATATATTATATTTTATTTTAGGAATCTTTTGAATACGTTAAGTATGTAAATGGCCCTGTATGATTAATATCTGCTGACCTTGCACATAACATGCTCTGAATTACTATACCTCCGATAAATCAATAGAGCTAATTACTACACCCACAAAAGGTATATTGTATTAATTATTTAAAGATATATTATATTTTATTTTAGGAATCTTTTGAATACGTTAAGTATGTAAATGGCCCTATATGATTAATATCTGCTGACCTTGCACACAACATGTTCTGAATTACTGTGCCTCCGATAAATCAATAGAGCTAATTACTACACCCACAAAAGGTATATTGTATTAATTATTAAAAAATATATTATATTTTATTTTAGGAATCTTTTGAATATGTTAAGTATGTAAATGGCCCTATATGATTAATATCTGCTGACCTTCCACACAACATGTTCTGAATTACTATATCTCCGATAAATCAATAGGGTTAATTACTACACCCACAAAAAATTAAGACTGGATTCCGAATAAAATTAGCCATCTATGATTACGGTATCATAATTGTTTCCCACAAATGTTCTGTTGACCTACTATGGTAAAAGTTGTTTTCCGAAAAGCCCATGAAGCTATGCTAGAAACATTCAATGAGAAAAAAGAAGTCTTTAGACAAGCCATGGAACCCAAAGAAAATAATTGTTTACAATACCATTTCTATCAGTCGATGTAGTCAGAATTTGGTTAACGTTGTAGCATGCTGGTTGAAGAACCTGGTGTTCCTTACTCGAATTTCATTTCACTTTCTTTACGCCCAGGGGGTGGGGAACTGTAAAGAACTTGATATGTTAAGACCTGAAGAAATATTTGGTTAAGAATGATTATTTGACATGTTGGTCCCGAACTTGAGGTAAGCTTTTATACTTTAAAGGAGAAAGTAACTGTGAATTTGGGACCTGTCAAAACACTACACGCGTTTCCCTAATTCTATGATGTAATGTTA
Organism: Morbakka virulenta; assembly: GCA_003991215.1. Classification (NCBI taxonomy): domain Eukaryota; kingdom Metazoa; phylum Cnidaria; class Cubozoa; order Carybdeida; family Carukiidae; genus Morbakka; species Morbakka virulenta. Next base: position 123,317 of record RDPX01000485.1, on the reverse strand, counting down.
GCCTCGACTTCAAAACGAGACCCGTATGGACAAAAATATAAACAAAAATGGAGGAAGCGGAGATAGAACTCGAAACTCTTATAATTATTAAAAAACCTGAGGCAACTGTCAATTTTAGTGGATCTCTTTCGGATATAAATGTTCAAAATTTGTTATTACGAGATATAAATGCTGATCTGGACGTTACGTTAATTACAGATAACAAATCCAAAGAAAATTTTACATGGGGAAAATCTCTGGATTTTCTTCCAGTATTTACTAGGCGAGAAATAGACCTCCATGTTGGGAAGTGTGGCAAAATAAAAAGGTTACATATTAAAAAAACATTAGAAAGAGGGCTTAAGTTTAAACAGGAACGTTACATTTTATCGGAAAGTTTGTTTACTGCACGAACTTTAAAGTATTTTATAGCCAAAGCTTCATGTCGAGCAAGCATGAAAAAACTGCAGAGGCAAGTAGAGGATTATTATTAACCGAAAAAACAGTGAGGTGGATAAAGCAAAATGTAACTGTCCTGCTGGTTTAAGTGGGTATTGCAACCATGTAATGGCTTTACTCTTCGAACTGGCAGAATACTCATTGCATTCATTGAAGGTAGTACCAACTGAAAGAGCATGTACTAGTGTACTTAGAAAATGGGGTGTTCCAGGAAACAAAGAGACAGTAAAATATCCTGTTATGAAAACTGCTCTTCATAGTCTTGTTTCTACGAAGTCGGGTTCATTTTTGATGGAAGTAAAGTGCCCTTACACAAAAAGAAACGTTAATCCTAATGATTTAATGAATGATGAGAAATTTTACATTGGTTCATTGCCGAATGGTGAACTATTTTAAAAAAAGGATCATGCTTTTGGTTATTATACGCAAGTACAGATAGCTTTGGGTTTATCTGGGCTTACACAATGTTTATTTATTGTATATGTGTACCAAGGTATTATAATGGTGAACGTCGATTTTGATGAATCCTACTTCATGGATCTTATTGATAAATTAGGTTATTTTTATAAAAATCACTTGTTACCACATTATACAACTTCATAAAAATTGTATCTATAATTATGTAATTTCGTCTGACCTTTTACTCTTGAAAGGCACACTGAAGCTAAACTAATTTTCTTATGAAGAATGGTATAATGTGATAACAATATATATTACTGCTGTATTAAGGGATCCATAAAATTACATAATAAGCAACTAACAGTCCAAATTTGATTTACTGTGCCATGAAGTACAAGTGGTATTTCGTTTCGTATTTGTCGATACTTCTTAATTCGTTGTATAGCACGTTCAACATGAATTCTTACAGCTGCAATTGTCTGACTTTCTATAACTTCTTCATGACAAAGCTGACTTCTACCACTGAGAAAGGCTGGAATATTAAGGGATACACCCATAGGTTGTAGTAAATCTTTTATCGTAAATCCCCGATCTGCCATTACAGAATCACCATTTTCCCATAGTTCCTTTTGCAAAAATCCTGAGCGTTTGACTATTTCGACATCAGAGATAGATCCATTAAATAACTCGCTGACAAATGATATTGCACCTGATGGAGCTATACCAACTAATCCTTTGTATGTAACATGATGCTTATAGTGTGAAAATAAGCTACTTTGAATAGTAAGACTTGAAGGTTTTTGGCAATATAACTCAGTACAATCTATTATCACTTTTGTAGTTGGATAAGTTTCTTTAAAACTTTTTGGCATGTTTCTCTGAAGTTGTTCCAAATTAGACCAAATTGGAATGGCACCAAGTTTAAGGTAAACAAAATTGGACCAAGTGATCAGGTATCTAGAAACAGTAGATTGTGGAGTGTTAAACAACCATGATGTAAACTTTAACGTAAAACCAAGTCTTAGCCATGTTAAAAACATAAATAGCTGATCAACTGGTTTCATTTTTGGTTTCGGTCCAGGTTTAGATTCAGGAGTCAAAAATGATGGTGATGATATCAAATCTTCAGGTAAATTATCTTCTGATTTTGGTTTATTAGTAGGATAATGATATTTGATATTTTCACATTCTGCTCCTGGATCTAAGTAGGTAAATAAAATATCAAACTTTTCTTTTCTTATACCAGTAAAAGACTTGAACAATATGTCATTATTCTGTATATTATCATATGTAAATACATGATTTTTCAAATTTGTGTTCAATAATTTGAGGTTTTTATTTTCTTCTAAAAGTTTTTTGCAGCTTTCTTCGCATTGTTCAAACTTTTTTTGAATAAGTAATTTTTCTGATTTTAACCTTTCACAACTGCTACATTTTTCTTCTTGAAAATCAAGTTGTTCACCTACTGCTTCATTATCAAGTCCTTCTTCCTCAGAGGGAGTAACAAATAGTTTTTGTCTTTTTAATGGCGACTTTCTAGATTTACTTAATCTTGGCTTTTTAAAGGTAAATACACTTGGAATGGCCCCAGGTTTCAAAGTTTTAATACCGCGACCCATGCTAACTTTTATTTCCTCTGGCTTAAAATGCAACTGGCATACTTTAGTATACTTGTTGATTTCAAATTTATCAGCACCTCCTTTCCTTCTATATTTTAATATTTCTTTACTCCAAGCTTTATGAAGATCTGGTTTGGTATCTTTATTAGGAAAAGAAAATAGTGCAATATTTGTTTTTTCCTTCTTACTATTATAAAAAGAACTTCCACATTCAGGTACACAGCAGCACATTGATCGTCCTCCTGTTTTCACTTCTTCTGGTGGGAAAAAACTCGAATTAATATTAAGCATGTTCTTGATTTAACAGTAGTTTAGGAAATAAATAATATGTTTTCTTCTAAAAGGTTTGTAATATTTCTAACTTCTTAAATACAACTCACAATGAAGTAGTTTGTTTACTTTTTTAAGGAGCTACTGCCGCAATCTCTAATATCTGTCCATACGGGTCTCGTTTTGAAAGCGAGGCTTAAATTACATCATAGAATTAGGGAAACGCGTATTGCCAATAAAAAGCAACAAAAGTCAATTATTTAGGGATTTCAACAATTGTTTAACATTTTTCAGGTCTTTGAAAATTTGGTCAGCAGATTTGGGGGTCTTTGTAAAATTCGGTCACCATGTTTTGGGTGAAAAGCTGTCTGAGAAAATGGCCTGCTGTGATCACCCTTGTCATAAAACCAAAGAGCTCCCATTAGGCTTCACGAATATTCAAGCCAGACATACATACGATGTTTTCTATTTATCAAATCGATGAATGTTAAATGATTTAACTTGACTATGTTTAGAGTAAGTCTGGATGTGTATTGTTATTGTATGAGTAATTACATCGCTATCTATAACAAGCCTTTGTTTTTTGGGGTTTGCACTCTATGTGAATACTGAGTTATTGCAACTGGACATCTCAGTGCTTACAAGGGTTTTGGTTTGTGTGTGCCAAGGTAGTTGTTGTGACACTCGTTCCTGGCTTTTCAACGATTTTCAACGATTTTCAAAAAAGTTGTAGCATCTTGCAAGGCGTGACAATCCCAGCCGGTTGGAACGTAGTTCCTATCATATTTATGAAAATCCTTGTTTTTTTATGCATGGAGAGAAAATGTAAGTACTCATCAATCCTTATTGTACAGACAGAACACAACTCAACACAATATGACATAAAGCACAACATAAAAAGTCCCTTTTAATGATAGTAAAAAGGCAGATGCAGTATTGCACCATCCAATTTCTAAATTAAAATTCCATACATAATTATAAAATTATCGCACTGTTGCCTATTCTTTATCGCATCATGTATAAACCGACATGTCCAACGTTATTCCAAAAGTAATACGAAGTTCGTGAAATGTCTTATCTCCAACAAAATATAACTTACTATCTCTGATTGAAGTATGTTTTGAAGAACCAATATACCATTAATTTTCTAACCTTGATGGTTGGCATTATGGCCAGTTCAGTTGTTGGTGGTAAAAAGCTTTTTCAATGCCAATTGATAACCTGGTTCAGAATGTCAGATAGAGTTCCCGTCTTCCATAAGGAGAAATGCGTTTGTCTGTTTTCAAGAATAAATTGAAAAAATAATTTTTATACTTGTTTTTGTACCTAGAGTGATCAGATTATTTGAAAGAAATGGAGAGTTGATGATTTTTTGTAGCTGCTGCAAGGACAACAAAAAATGCAAATCAAAACTCCATTTATATTCAACGCAAGGACTGGACTTTTCCTTAACAACTTTTCCCTTGCAAAATTGACAAATTAAGTAGATGGCATTTTTGACTGCTCCGAGAAGACTGAAGATAAATCGAAAGAGTCTCAAAAGCACCAAGTAAGTCATGAATTTTCGTCAGTGTTGAACACTTTGAAGCAAAAAAATACCATCATCCACTTAATAAAATTGGATTGGTTTTCACCATTCTCCAAATATACAATTTAATTGTTTGACAATTTCTTAACCATTTCTTAAGATAAGGAATAACAACTAGTGCTCATTTAACACAATTTTTTGATGGCGTGTCGATTAGCGCTTGTTAGATAATCTTGTCCCAGTCTGTTTTCGAAAGAGTAATCATTTTGAACACTCCATTTACTCTATATCGAAATTTTTGAGGATTTTTTTCATTCCATGTGCAAGATACCTTTTTGAACAAACCGTTTTAATAAAGCCGTGTGTTAAATTGGTGCTTATAAATAAATGACGAACTTCAAGCTCTGATCTTAAAGCAGATTATAGTTCCTGAGTTCAGTTAAGGACTTAGCCAAGACATACTAGCATACTACCTTTCTACAGACCCTGTAACTATGAAAACAGTTGCAAAGCAATGTGTCAGAATATTGTTCTTGTCAACGCTTGTGACACCTGCGGAAGTTTTTTCCTACGTTGTTGTCATATGAAAGCTCAAGGGTATTTATATCAGAAAGCAAGAATTATTGAAAAATCTTTTTCCCTGATCTTAAGGATTTGAAAACCCGAATGATCCAGCTTTCTGAAGTATGAATATACCACCTGAAGAGCACAGCGGGATACCTTTGGTTCAAAGTAGTAACAAGATCATTTTCCTAAAGAAAAAAAAAGGATTTCAGAAAAACTGTCATCAGCTGAACAATTGTTGAATACTTCACAGTAATTCACTGTTTCTGTTGTTTTTTACTGTAGGATTTACTTTCAGTGAAACAGTAGCATCATCCATTATTGATGCAAAAAAATGAGAAATTATCCTTCATTTTGCTGTTCTCAGTGGGGTTTTTAAACGATTTTACAGGCTTACTTCCTGCTTTCATCAGCCGACCTGCTGATCTATTTTGTTATGTTTTAGTTTACTTTTATTGACCCTTTTCTTCAAAACAAGAGGTTTACATCAATCTCATTTTTTTCTCATTTTTTTTTGTAAACAAGGATTGAAATTATAAGGTGAGAATGTTTCCATTGAATGATACTGTGGAAATTGGATACCTTCATTTTCTTCATTGTTTTTTGTTATAAAACCCTAACAAGCTTGACACATAATTGTCATGAAATTCTCATTACAGTGTCAAATCTCTGCAATGCTCTGGATAAAGAAGCACTGTTGCAGAAAATAATATTTGACTGACGAACACCAGACAAAAATGTGATGATTTATAAACAAATCCTTTTTTCTCAAGATCATTTGTTTAACAATCATCATAATGAACACCAAACATTACAATAATCCCAATATTTATATCGTTATTCTATTATATTTTCATTGTAAGCTCACCCTTAAAAACCCTTTTCTGTTTTTAAGTAACTCCAAGCAGTCAAAACCCTAACAGTTTATATGATGGCTGCCTAATTATAATGTGATGATGACGTGCTTCCATCGTGTCTAAGGCCAAAAGGACGTCCTGCGTGATATGTCAAGTATTTATGCTAGTGACACTGACCAGGAAGGTTAGGATAACCAAACTAAGAAAAACAAGATTTCCAATTTCTTCTCAATTTAAAAAAAAGTAGATTGCTTAGCTTTTCAAAGGCTAAGCTGATTAACTCGCTACTTCTCGTTTCCTCCATGACTATTAATTACAGGTTAATTTTAATTCTTTTACTTTGCGTCAAGGTGCTAATTGTTCTCGAAAATCTTTCACCCGTTTTCATATGCGTCCATTTTTGTAACAAAACAGCTGTAGTAGTTCTGAAGCCGTTTTTCCTATCTTATTTTGATTTTTTTAAACCATTGTATCAGTTACAATAAAGTAGTATTTTCTTTGTCTTCTTTCTCTTCTTCTTGTAACATATTGCATGCTGATATCGTTCTTTACTCCATTTTTTATAAAATCTAGGCTCATTGGTCTAACAGTGTGTTTTCTCGCTAATAAAGGGTGAAGGATATATCGATTCATATTCGTAGTTAGTTATTCCTAAAAGGAAGGAATGTTTCATCAACTGAATAAAATATTTGATGATAATATTAATAATTATTAAAACAATCATCATCATCATCATCATCATCATCATCATAAACATTAAAGAAATAGTTTTATTGTGTATCCTCCCCAGTTCAGGCATCAAACACTCATCATTCCTATTACTGTATCAATACTGTTCTCTATTTCTTTTGAAAATGGCAGTTGATCAGTTTTCTTGAGCCATGTCCTGGATAACTGCTCTTGGCATCTGCTTATGACGACTTGGAACGACTCAAAGAGACAAAAGACCTTTTCAATTTACCAGCAGCTTATTTCTGTGTTCTTAAATTTAATACTTTTTAAAGTTTAGATAGTCTGGAGAAAAAAAACCTTTCTGGAACCCTTGGTAACGTAGTAGTGTTAACATAAATGGCCCCGCGTTGAAAGCAATCAACTTAAATTTCTCTAAGATTGAAGAGACAAAAAGTTCTTAGGTAATCCACAAGCCACAATTCTTTTGCACATTCATCAATCGACATTAAGATCAAGGTTGCGGTTCAATGGCTCTTGTGTTAAAATGGTAAATTACTATCATTGGTTCAAGAAGAAGCTTTAAAACCTCTTTAGTGCTATCCTTTGAACGAAAATCACAGATAAGGACCGGAATGAACAATGGGCAAACCGCAGCAAGACATAATAAAAGGTTCTTGATAAAAAATAATTCCTCACGCAGGATCTCATGTCTGGAGATACCTAAAACTCTACTGAAGGCACCTGGAATCAGGCATACAGCTATCCACTTGGGAAAAACAAGTTTAAAACTGTTTTTCAAATTGTATTTTTCAATTCTTAAAATATGGAGTTTCAAGATTATTTACCCTCTGTGTCGGTAAATGGAGCTTCTTCACAGAAAACCGATTACTGAAATATACTAAAATTTTTATCTAATGGGGTGCTAAGTATCTCTTCTGAAATTCTCATCTAAACTAGCATTAATAAGTAGTTCCTTCCAAGTTTCATGCTGGCGTAATCTTCTAGTTTGTATTCTGACCCCCCTGCCACAGTTGCTTCTTTATCTTATCCTCCTGTTTCTTTTCAAAGTAACCGGTTCAAAAGGCAGGTGAGGTATTGAATAAAACATAATAATAATAATAATAATAATAATAATAATAATAATTCCGTAGGCACTTGGTCCGTCAATACACCTTGGAACGACCAGAATATTTTCACCCTTTACGAAGGTCAAACTTAATACAGTAACGTCGAAGACAATATTTGGCAAGTGGACACGTAGAAGGTAACAGATAGTGATAAAAGAGTCTTGTTTAAACTGGTACAAGATTAGTGAGCCTCAGATAGAAACAATGGTACACTCTTAACTATCTCAGGGGGTCCTAAACGTTACAAAATGAAGGAGCAACTAAAACTTTACTCTCGTGCTACCCTGCCCAACAACTCAACAAAAAACATCTTAAGAACAATCAATGTTTAGACTTTAAACAATCTCCCAATTGATCTCTATTAAGATAGCATTATACCAAGTTTACAGTATATAAAATAATTGAATTGTTTGATGTATTAATAATTATATTTAGATAAGCAGATGACTGTGGTATGAATTTCCTTCTCAGTACGATTTACAAAGGTGACAGGATTTTCAGGAAAATTGTTGACTCTGTTGAGGATCTTATTCCTAAAATAGAATATACAGAAACAAGAACTTTGAAACTGATGACTTACAATCTATATATATATATATATACACTCAATCTGCAGACAGTACTGTTTCGCCCTTTGTGGGCTCATCAGTGCAGCACAGAGCTTCTGAGACATAACTCTCTGGCCATGTTGCCGGAGCAAACACAGCTTAAAGAGTTATTGTGGGATCCTGCCAGAGTGCTCAAACCACGCATGCGCAGTGAGCAATTTATTAGGCTAACAACAGGTTCCCATCTCATATATATATCAGTATTGAGCTCTGTTTATGTTTATAACAGATTTTGATCAGTGTTATTTTATATTGATTAAAGTACAATTAATTTTGATTCATTATCATTTTNTTCTGAGACATAACTCTCTGGCCATGTTGCCGGAGCAAACACAGCTTAAAGAGTTATTGTGGGATCCTGCCAGAGTGCTCAAACCACGCATGCGCAGTGAGCAATTTATTAGGCTAACAACAGGTTCCCATCTCATATATATATCAGTATTGAGCTCTGTTTATGTTTATAACAGATTTTGATCAGTGTTATTTTATATTGATTAAAGTACAATTAATTTTGATTCATTATCATTTTATTTTTCACAATAAACATCTCTCGTTTTACATTTGCAACACACTTTGTTATCTTCCTACTTGTCTGAACTCGAATATGATAGGCTTTGTTTTCTCATAGCCTACTTTTGTTGTAGCTTGGGAGTACAAACAAGGAAGTAAATGATTTGGGGGTTTTTTCTCCATATTTCTTGCTAAACTATCTACTTACTTTTGACTTTTTAAAATTTATGATTAAAACTTAAAATTAAATGAATATATACGTGAACATTTATATAGTAAAATCTAGAAAGCTTAATGCAATGGGGCAGTGGCTAGAAATTCGTAGGGGTCACAACTTAATATGTTCGGCATGAAGGGGCCCAAGTTCAAAATCTGGTCATCAATCTGGCGCGCATTTCTCGTTCTTGTAAATCTTAATTTGCGATAACGTAGCATCAGTATACACATTAAATATTTGGAGGTCATATGCTTATGGCAGACCAGTTGACTACCGCCAAAAGTAGGTCATACTGACGTTTTTAATTTAGAATCAATGACCTTTTTCAGCTAGTTCGAATTGTCGATGATAGATGGCAACTGACCTCCCTACCACACCTTAAAATGGTCTGCCACTGGTAAGACTTTAATTTTCAAATTCTAAGATTTAAACATAAATGTGGTTTAAATTACAATTAACTGAGTACGTGTCACAAATCCCATTTACGATTTAAGCACTAATGGATTTTTTAACTATTAGACTTATTACGGATTTTTATTGTCTGAAAAAAACCTTTTCACAATCGGAGACCAAATTTACTAACTTTGTTTTCGTTTTTAATTTTTTAAATGCGTCCTTCATTTCTTACTTGTAAAAGGAGGACTGTATAACGACCCTTTAAAAAAAGTGATAAACAAGAATGCATCATGGAAGTAAGAAAGGAATAAGCAAGATTAATTAGAGTACAATTTGGTCCAAAGCACCATGTGTTTCGAAAATCACAGAATAAACATCACTTGTTTGGAAGCAAAAAGAACGGCCTGAAACGGAAAAAAACCCACAAAAATTGCACCTAACGTTTGACCTAGGAGCGGAACTTGTAGAGATTGAAACCCATGGATACACCATAAGGAAATAGAAAAACACAGAAACAAACTAAATGTTAGAGACAAAAGGAGACCATGAAAAAGTGTCACAGCGAAATGAAACTGGAAGACCAACACCACTTTACCATAAAAGAGTACCGAATGAAAGCTTCGTCATAGCCGTAAACGTACTGCATTCAACTTGGTTGTTAAAGAGTAAAAGCAAAAAGTAATTTTGAAAATAGAGCTGGGAGATGGATAAAATCAAATATATTGAAATAGAAATATGATAACAATGGTGGGGCGAAGGTCAAAATTTTTTAATCCCTGATACCAATGTCAAGGGTAAATGTAATTAAATAAAGGGTGAATGACAGGTAACTAAACAAGAGTAAACAACATCGTCAGACTGATCACCCTGTTAACGGATAAATATCCCAGACTTTCTCTCTCTTCCTCCCTCCCTCCCTTCCCCCCCCCTCTCTCTCACACACTCCGTTTATCATCCAAAATAAGACAACTACTGTAATTGAGACCTATACTACTGACAGAAACTCGTTGTAATGCTGATATTTACATTAAGACATATAAAAGTGAAAATGTCTGTAAAAAATGTAAAACAATGTCTTTGTCCAATAAAAAGCATTATAAAACTGTCGTTCGATTGCCATTCGAATTGTGTAAAGATCCCGACACATGTCATATTGTTTGAGGTATAGAGAGAAAATACTCCGTGGGACAGAAAACATCGTTTGGATTAAGGAGGTGTTCGAGTTATGGTGGTTCGAATAAAGAAAGAGTTAAGAAAAATTATCAGGAAATTTTTACCGTGCCAGAAGAATTGTTCGAGTTAAGGAGAGGTTCGATTAATAGTAAATTGAGTTATAGAGAGTTTACTGAAGAAATATTTATACTTCCATCTAACAAGTTAATCCTTATTGACATTTGGAAAAGTTTCACAGCATTAAAAACGACATAGCCTTAATTGGATTTTTTCGTGATAATGTTCAATGTTACGTGATCCCATTTCACCCAACACTTTTTCCGGATTGTATCCTTATTAAACGTATGATTTTACTTAGTTATTCTCGTTGTTTCCCGTTTTATTTAAGTAAAAGAGTTAAAAACCATCATTCTCAGCTCTTTTTAGAATAAGGATGCTTCCATTTAACGTTTCCATCATACTTCGTTTTACAGTGGTTTCCAGTTGTAGTCAATTTAAACGTTGCCCCCAAATTGTTCGTGCCCATTCTTCATCTGCCTCCCCCCTCCCCACCTATTTTCGTAAGTTTTTCCATTGGCCTTTTAACTCTTCCAACACAGTAATTTCCAGTCAAAGATCTGATGTTGTTATTGTGTGCAACTGATGGCGAAATGTTCGTTAGTTTCGTTCCTGAACGTTTTCTATTGAATTTAGATATTGTTTAAAGTGATGTTTTCATGACTCAACTTCTGTGCTTCCATGCACATCCATGCTCGTATAAAAACTCGAAACTTGCTTGCTTGAAAAAGCTCTGAATATATATTTTAAAAGGTGCTTAAATCTATTCTGGTAGGTAAATTTGTTGCCTTATAATTCAATTCCAGCAGCTTTTTTTTGTTAGTAACATAATTGGTGACTGTGTACCTCAGTAAAATATCAGTACAGAAGGGCTTTAAATTACTTAAGACATGTCATGCGTGATATTTATAATACCAGAAATAAAGGGCAATTTGTGACCATAGCGAAATCCATTTTTCAAAAGTAGTAACGATTTGTAACAATTTTAGGAAAATTATATTTACTGGAAAACAATGTTGATGGTTATGTGAGGGAACTCCTCCTCCTCCTCAGGTGCCGTGTCCAGGAACGTTGGCGATCATGGCTCTCCACAGATTTCTGTCCTTCGCTGCCCTCAGTAGTTGTAGCTCGCTCTTTGTAGACCATGCTGCAATACTGCCCATGTACTTGGTTCTTGGTCGTCCTCTGCCTCGTTTCCCATCTATCTTTCCCGTCAGCGTCAACTCCTCAAGCTCTTCTTTCCTCATTATATGTCCTAGGAAGGACAGCTGCCTTTTTCGAATGGTGGACAACAGCTTTCTCTTGCATCCTGCTCTCCTCAAAACATCTTCATTCGTAACGTGTTCTGTCCAAGAAATCTGCAGTATTCGGCGTAGAAACCACATTTCTGCAGCTTCTAGCTTCTTTTCGAGGGTTGCTGTGATGGTCCAACTTTCACTCCCGTATGTAAGCACTGGGATTACGTAACAGTTGAGGACTCGGAGCCTGGTGTTCAAGGAAATAGTTTGGTTTTTCAGTATCTTAGACATTCGCTGGAATACCCCCTTTGCTGTGGCAATTCGTTTCCGTATTTCTACCATGCATCTTCCATCTGATGTAATCATGCTGCCAAGATAATTAAACTTATCTACTTGTTGAATGTCTTCTCCATCTATTGATATTTTGCAGCTCAAATTCTCATTCCTTTTGCTAACCGTCATGCAAAAAGTCTTCCGACGATTGATACTGAGACCCCTTGCCCCACTTTCCTCTACAACGGTGTCAAGCAGTTGTTGTAGCTTCTCTGGAGTGTCGGCTATGAGCGTCGTGTCGTCAGCATATCGTATATTATTCAAGTTGTACCCTCCGATCACAAAACCATGTTTTCCCTCGATACTTCTCATGATGTTTTCACTGTATAGATTAAATAGGTCTGGTGAGAAGACACAACCTTGTCTAACACCTCTTCGAATATTGCAGTATTTACCAACCTCGTTCTGCACTCTCACACCCGCAGTTTGCTCCCAGTATAAGTTTCTTATGAGTCTTATATCTTTTCCATCTATGTCTAGATCTTGTATCATTTCTATCATACACTCGTGTTTCACTTTATCAAATGCTTTTGAGTAGTCAATGAAACACAGGTATAGATCCCTCTGCATTTCGATGGCTCGTTCCGACAGCATCCTCATCACAAATATAGCGTTTCTTGTTCCAGCATCTTGGACAAAACCAAATTGCTGTTTCCCTATCTCTGGCCTCATTGCTCTCCTTGCTCTTGCCATTATGACTCGCATAAGTATCTTAGTTATATGACTCATTAGACTGATGGTTCGGTGGAGCTCGCACTCGGTAGCCCCTGGTTTCTTGGGCAGGGCGATGAATACAGATTTTGTTAAATCCGAAGGGATTTCTCCGCTGTCATATATATCGTTGAGTAGTTCGGTGACTTTGTTTATTCCAAATTCCTCGAGTGCCTTTATCATCTCAATGCAGATTCCATCTGGACCCATGGCTTTATTCGCCTTCATCTTCTTAATTGCCGCTTTCACTTCACATGATAGAATTCTAGGGCCTTCAATAACCTTCCTGATGGTTGGTTTTCCTCCCCTTTCATCCATGAACAACTCGTCAACATACTCTGCCCAACGCTCCATCAACTCTTCTTTCTCCATGATCATATGTCCATCCTTTGCTTTAATGCACCCACTTGAAGAGCAGGGTCTCTTTCCTACCAAATCCCCAATCTTTTTATGCATGAAACTAGGATCTGCAGTCTTGCAGCTTTCAATCTCTAGACATTTCTCATTTATCCAGGCTTCTTTCGCCTTTCTACATTCGTTTCTTATGTCACGATCCAAAGCTTTGTATTGGATTGAATCTTTCTCTGGAATTTTCTGTCTCTGTCTCATCTTTTGCAAAATTTCTGGCTTCATCCAAGCTTGCTTTTTCTCTTTTTTCTTGGGTTGGATGACTTCTTTTGCTGACTCTACTATTGCTTCTTTTAGCACTTCCCACATGCTGCCTTCTCTCTCGAGTACTTCAAACCGGTTCTGTACTGCAGCTGCATATTTCTCTCTGAGTTCTTGGTTTTCACGCAAGAGATTCCACTCTAGTTTTGCTTCTGGGGCTGTACGTTTTAGCCTACGAAGCTTCAGTTTGACTGTACATACAACCGGATTGTGGTCGCTCCCACAATCTGCTCCAGGATAGGACTTCGCTTGTTGAACAGCATTTCTAAAGCGACTGTTGATGGTCACGTAGTCGATTTGATTTTTATACCTGTCTCCAGGGTCTTTCCATGTCCACAAGCGTCTTTCATGATTTTTGAACCATGTGTTCATAATCACCTGATTATGTGCTGCACACCAGTCTATCCATCTTTCTCCTCTTTCATTTTGCATTCCTAGACCATGCTTTCCCACTATATTTCCTACTCTTTGGCTTCCAACCTTTGCATTCAGGTCTCCCATCACAATGACAACATCTTGGGATTTATGGTGCCTCATAGCTTCCTCAAGCTGTTCATAGAACATGTCTATCTCATCCTCACTACTGTCGGCTGTTGGTGCATACACTTGAATAACAGTTATGTCAAAAGGCTGTCCTTTCAGCTTTACCAGGAGAACTCTTTCTGAGAGGGTCCAATATCCTAAAACACACTTACTCAGCTCTTCGTCCAGAATTATGGCAACTCCTTTTTCGTGTTTATCTCCTCCAGAGTATATGACCTTATGTCCTTCTATGTCGAAACATCCTGTGTCAGTCCATCTTGTTTCACACAAACCGAGCAGATTCATATTCAGCCTTTCCATTTCCAACTTCACATTTGCTAGTCTCCCTGCTTGGTACAAAGTACGTACATTCCATGTTCCAATCCGCAAAGTGGTTCTGTTTCTGACAGTCGCAGGCTGACGGTCAGGTCTCACCTGTCGAACATGAGTGTCCCGACCGAGCGAGATGTTGATGACCTCAGTGTCATCAACCTCATTTACGCTGTTAGCGTTAGACATTAATCTTTGTATTGTCATGATTGTTCTTGGCAGGATACAGTGGTGGTTTGCCATTGCCTTCCACTGGCGGATGGCCACTCATACTATTGTCTCATTCGTGCCCTCAGCATACCGCGATGCGTGTGCAGATTACGCCTTCGTTGCCGTTGATCTCAATGTAGATTCTTCCGCCAACTCCGCCGCTTCCAGACTTCATGCGCTACAGTGCGAGACATGCACTTTCCCCAGTAACAAGTTACTGGGTACCCTCATGTCGTTTAGCCCGCCAGCTGAAGCGGTTTACCAGGGTGTGGCCACTGCCGCGCACAAGCAGTTACTTGGAGCCAGACATGAGAGTTGGGTGCCATCAAGAGACCAGTAGGTCCATCGCCCGAAGGCCAGCTGATGGTTGCCACTGGATTGTACTCCATCTGGACGCCCCATACACCCTATGTGAGGGAACATAAATTGAAAATGCATCGGACGATTGATTAAAAACTATTGAAAACTCGTGTTCTCCGGTGTTTCTAACGCTTCCCACTGTCATTAAGTAAAAAGTTCAGGAATAAATATTTGAAGTATTTCTCATCGAATATAAATCGGAAAAGAGTTCAGTGACTTTTTCGAGGTGGGTGTGTCAAAAAGCTGTGTGGGGTGTGGGGGTGTGTCAAGAAGATCTCAAAACACAAAATGAGATTTAGGTAGATTTTGACTAAAAAGAAATTACTGTAGCCAAAATTACTTTACAAAAGGACTTGCCGCTTGTCTTGCCACTTGTGTTCAAATTATTTATTACAAGATCCCGTGCGGAAAGTTACTGATATTTAACTTCTGGTAGACATAACGCAACCACCACTTCCATCATGCAGATCAAAACAATATTTTTAATTGAAACAGTGAAGAAAATTAATTTGTTAACAACCACAAATAAAGGGTGTGGGTTTTTAACATATGGCTGCCATACTATTCTTGAATGTTGTCAAGAAAATGTTAGAACTTAAGCATCTTTGGTCTTTTTTCTTTTTTCCTTTGCAAATATCGACTGTGTCTCCTTGTTTTATCTTAAGTCTTTTTTTGTAGGTGTAACAATTACTCTGCATTCCTTAGGGTTCTCATAAGCTGCTAGAAGCAAGTTTTTCCCAACACGCTTGTGTACTGCAGGGGATTATAGCATAGTGGTTTTGAAAGTTACAGACCTTATTTGAACATCACTTACAATGTCTTAATGCTCGGTTGTAAGATACCTTAATGTTAAATGCTTTATTTCTTATAAAACATGATCTGTGTTCTCCTGTAGCTCATTATTTATAGGTCAAACTGACGAATAAATATTCCATTGGGCTCCAGATTTTAATCCTCTTGAAAATTTATACTGTTTTGTTACACTTTTGCTTTAGTATGTGGCTGACTGTTGGACTATATCTGAGAATAGTCTTGGTGATGACTGTGTAGGCTCAACAACTGGTAGCAATTTGTGAGGATCTGAGAAAGAAGACTGTTCTTGACAAAACAAAATCCGTCCAGCCCTAAACCTAAGCAGAACAAGAAAAAGAATATTAAGAAAATAAAATTAAGACATGTTGCTATGTCTACATCTACTAATTGTTTAACAAATAACAATGCACTTTGTTGCCAAAGCAATTGGTAAAAATTTTTATACATAAACTACCTTTTCAGCTGTAATCATATGATTTCTTAGAACTATTAACTTTTCATAATCACAAGCTGATGGGACTATTGAAGACAAAAAGTCTTATTTCAATAACTTTTTAATAGATAATGCTCTGTGATCTCTTTTTATTTAAGCAAAACTAATTCATGAGTGCTGCTACCGGCAATCAGCTCAGTGTGACGATCTCCTGATAGCTTTTCTTTGTCGAGTCCATCAGAAGGGAATTGACATCCTTTTGAGACCTAGTTTTCACAGATATTACATAACAAAGCAGCGTGAAAGCAGAGTGGAAAAAATTGCTCTGCACAGGAAAGTTAACTACCCAAAGCACCCCCACCCATTACTCGACCCCGCAATGCTAGCCCTGATGGACAGAACAATGGGAAATGTTTCTGGGATCAATTGCAGGAGACCATGATGTGCTTGTTTATTGGAGGTTTGTTTTGTTTTGGGGGGATATGTGTTGAAACATATAACCGGGTAAAACTTCTTAGAAGGAACATGAGAATAAAATATTGAAATAAATGGGTTTGGTTAGCAAAAGGGTTTTGTTGTCAGAGAGCTTTTGGTGGACCAGATCCTTTCCGTTAGCTCTTCAGTTAGCTGGAGACTTGCCATTTGCTGGAAAATTTCGGTTAGTTGGTAAAATGCAGTTTTGGAATTTCTATTTGCTAAACATGCTGTGTAAGAAGAAGAAGAAGAAGAAGAAGAAAAAGAAGAAGAAGAAGAAAAGAAGAAGAAAAGAAAAAGAAGAAGAAAAAGAAAAGAAGGACTAATATTTTACAGGTTGACTTGGTCAAAAGATGAAACTATTTTATATCATTCAGGAACCTGTAAATGAAAAGCAACTGTTAATAGCTTTGTCTTAATTGTCAGCTAAGAAGTTGATCCTCCATTATTACGTGGGCTAAAAAGAGAAGAATTTCCTGGTGGACCTGAAGCTTTAATAGCTAAAAAAGTTGGGTTTTTTTATATAAATTCTCAATACAGAAAGGGGGAAAAGTTGCCTAAAATGGGACTTGAACCTTCAACTCTGAGATTATCTCCAGTTTTATCCCTTGAGCTAACCAAGTGATTAAAGGCATAAGAATTATTCATTGGTATTATTTATTAAGGCAATGGCTTGTAAGAGAAACATCGACAATGATCACGATGAAGGAAATAACCAGCATAAATTTGTCATTTACCTGCAATTCACCATAGGTAAAAACAGTTGGGTCGGCCAATTCTATCCATAGTATTCTGTCTCGACTTTGTATTGTTCCAAAAATTGACCAATTATGAGAATGGCAATAGAGGGAGCCAATAATAAATTACATTAAAAAGGCCACTGGATCTTAAAAATATTAACTTGATATGAACGACTGTCTCAATAGTCTTTATATTTGAACACTTAATTTTAATTTTCAGTTTAGTTAGCAGATCACTCACCAATAAAATTAAATGATGAATTTTCATGTTCCTACTTATTACTAATGAGTTTTATGTGTATTCAATACTTATCCAGTATGTTTGAATTGTCCTACTTGGAAATAGAATATTGGTGAATGTATGTAGTAACAAATGATTGAAACTTAACAAAAGATATGCATAGACTGTTTTTATACAGTTTTCTTCGTTTTATGTACACCGATGATAGTTGTGCCACCGAAGTATATCGGGAAAAAAGTTGCTGTCGGTGTGTCTTTTAATAATTTTTAGTTGTTTCCGTATTAATAGAAAGCATTAGAACTGGCCTATGTTTATCGGGGAATAGACAGGATTTATTTTCATCTGAGACTACCAGTCCTCTTTTCATTAAATATAGCTACGCAAATTAATCTTAGACATACTTACTTACTTACTTAAGCCCATAGCCCACGGATGAGCATAGGCCATCGACGAAAGTCCGCCACCGCACTCTGTTTTGGGCTTCTCTTGCTACTTCAGTCCAGTTTGTTCCCTGCCGTCTCAGTTCTGCCTCGGTATCTCGCCTCCAGCTGTTATGCGATCGCCCTCTCTTCCTTTTCCCCTGCGGGCTCCAGGTTAAGACCTGCCGTGTGATGCTGGATGATGGTTTTCTCAAGGTGTGCCCTATCCACCCCCATTTTCTTTTAAGGATTTGCCTGACTACTGTTTCTTGTCCTGCTCTTTCCCATACGTCTTCATTCCTGATTTTATCCGTCCAGCGTATTTTGTATATTCTTTTCAGACCTGTTGAGAAATGTCTGTATCTTATGTAGAATTGCCTTTGTTGTGCGCCATGTCTCGCAGTCATATAGTAGAACCGACTTCACGTTCGAATTAAAGATGCGGATCTTGGTTTTCGTGCTAATCTCTTTTGAAGACCATATGTTTTTCAGCACGATGAAGGCCTTCTTTGCCTTGCCGACTCTGGCAGTGGCATCCTGGTCTGTGCCTCCACGCTGGTCCACTATGCTTCCTAAGTATACAAAGGA
>RDPX01000485.1:71635-102992 GCA_003991215.1 Morbakka virulenta | reverse complement strand
ACTATGCTTCCTAAGTATACAAAGGACTCCACCTCCCGTATGAGTTCCCCTGCTATTGTGACTGGGGTGTTGTTGTCGGTGTTGATCTTTATTAATTCAGTTTTCTTCTTGTTGATGTTGAGCCCTATCTTAGCTGATGTGGTCTCAAGGCAGGTGGTCTTGTCCTGCATTTGTTTTCGGTTGTGTGACAGGAGCGCGAGATCGTCAGCAAAGTCAAAGTCTTCTAACTGGGTACAGAGTGTCCACTGTATCCCATTTTTCTTTCCTGTTGTTGTGGTCTTCATTATCCAGTCGATGACTAGCAGGAAGAGGAATGGCGACAACATGCAACCTTGCCTGACTCCAGTCTTCATCTCGAAGCTGGCTGATAGATGTCCTACATGTACAATCCTGCAACTCATGTCTTCGTAGATGCATCGGATCAGTGAGATGATTTTCTCTGGAACTCCGTAGTGTCTTAGCAACTTCCAGAGTGTCTCTCTGTCCACACTGAGTCTACGAAGTTTATGTACAGAGGTGAATTCCATTCTAGTGACTGTTCTACTATGATACGTAGACTAGTGATCTGGTCCACACAAGATCTATTCCCACGATAGCCTCCTTGTTGGTCTCGGAGCTTAGCATCTAGTGCCTTTTTCATTCTCACTAATAAGACTCTGTTGAGAACCTTACATGGCACTGAGAGGAGCACGATACCCCCGATAATTGTTACAGTCCCTGAGGTTACCCTTCTTTGGCAGCTTGATGACGTTTCCTTTCTTCCACTCGGCTGGTACTTCCACCTTATCCCAGATCTTGCTGAAGAGGCTGTGTAATATTTGCACAGCAGTTTCAATGTCAGCTTTGATAGCCTCTGCTGGAATTGCATCTGGACCCGCTGCTCTACCATTCCTCAATTTATTGATGGCCTGTCTGATCTCCCCTTTGGAGAGCTTTTCACAGTTGATGGCAAGTTCTTTCCCTGCTGGTGGAATGTCTGGTGGTTCCTCTGGGGGAGGGCGGTTCAGCAGCTCCCTGACGTGCTCTACCCATCGTTGCAGCTGTTCCTCTGTGGTTGTCAGTGTGTTTCCGTTTTTATCATTAACAGGTTTGTCTGTATGTCGGTACTTGCCGGCTAGCCTCTTAGACACTAAGTACAACTCTCTAATGTTTCCCTGTCCTACCGCTTCTTCTGCTTGTCTAGCTAGATCCTAAACATAGTCTCTCTTATCCTTCTTTAAGCTTCTCTTCACCTCCTTGTTTGTCTCTGCGTATTCCTCCTGTGCTTTTGCCTTTGTTGCTCTAGTTCGACTTTTATTCACTGCAGCCTTTTTTTCTTTCCTCACTTCTAGTTTTTGGATTGTTTCTGCGGAGATCCATTCTTTGTGCTATGTTTTCTTCTTTCCGAGAACCGCCTCACATGTATCTATCCATAGTTTCTTACTGTACTCCCATTGTGTCTCTTTGCTTGTATCTTTGTCCTCTATTAGATCTTGTAATGCCTGAAACCTGTTGGTTAGGCTGACTTTGAAGGCTTCACGAGTGTCCTGACTTCTGAGCAATCCACACATTTTATTTGTGTGTTACTTTTCGTTTTGTGTTTCTTCAGACGCAGTCTCAATGTTGTTACCAAGAGATGATGGTCTGAGGACACGTCGGCGCCTCTCAACACCCGTACATCTTGCATTGTTCTTCTAAATTTCTGGCTTATGCAGATATGGTCTATCTGATTTTCAGTCACATGATCCGGTGAGACCCAAGTGGCTTTTTGGATGTGTTTGTGTGGAAATATACTTCCTCCTAATACCAACTGATTCAACGCACAGTGGTCTGCAAACCTCTCTCCATTTTCATTCATTTGTCCTAATCCCTGTGACCCCATAGTACTCGCATATCCGGTGTTGTCAGATCCTATCTTGCCATTGAAATCCCCCATTAGGACTGTTATGTCCTTGCCTCTTTTCTTGTCTATCACTGCCTGTAATTGATGGTAAAACTCATCTTTCGTCTGCTCTTCCGCATCATTTGTTGGAGCATAACATTGTATTATGTTCAGTCTGATATTTTTTTTCTTGGTGGTAAACTGTGCTGTAATAATACGGGAGTTTATAGGTTCCCATCCGATGAGAGCACGCTGTGCCTCCTGTGCCAGGATCAGGGCCACACCTTCAGTGTGTGGGGCTCCTTCCACTGTGTTCCCCGATTACAGCATCTGCTCCCCAGATACAAGTCTCAGCTTTCCTGCCTGTAGCCACCTTGTTTCACTCAAACCCAACACTCCGATGTTATACTTTTTCATTTCTCTTGCTACCTGAAAAGATCTTCCTGTTTCGTACATAGTCCTGATGTTCCAAGTTGCTATTTTAACTTTTGCCTTTGGTGTTAGAAGGGGAATCGGCCTCGCAGCTTCCTCTCGGCTTTCACTGCGATGCGTCATGTGTCTCTGAGATTGAGTCCCTTCTTCCCTTTGGCGAATGTGTTGGTTTGTTTTCGTCGATGCTTCTGTCGCTTTGGTNGCTCCCCAGATACAAGTCTCAGCTTTCCTGCCTGTAGCCACCTTGTTTCACTCAAACCCAACACTCCGATGTTATACTTTTTCATTTCTCTTGCTACCTGAAAAGATCTTCCTGTTTCGTACATAGTCCTGATGTTCCAAGTTGCTATTTTAACTTTTGCCTTTGGTGTTAGAAGGGGAATCGGCCTCGCAGCTTCCTCTCGGCTTTCACTGCGATGCGTCATGTGTCTCTGAGATTGAGTCCCTTCTTCCCTTTGGCGAATGTGTTGGTTTGTTTTCGTCGATGCTTCTGTAGCTTTGGTGATTTTACGGGGTGGGGGTACTGACCCCACGCCCAACCTTCCTCCTTTATCCGGGCTTAGGACCGGCTGTGTTATCCGAAAATATCACAGGCCGAGTTCTGAGACATACTACAAACCCTTATTATTGGAGCAAAATTAAGATGTGCAGCCGCTTTAAGTGTTCAAGTACAAAAATTTTACGAGTTTGAAAAAGCTCCTTTTGTATGGCATCGCATGTGGTTATTCTTTTTTTAAAAAAGTCTAAAAGTAACATAAGGAGCCTGTCTTTTATTTACAATTCATCATTTGTTTATTTTCTGTACATGGGGTGTACTTATAACCTTGTATATAGATTATAAACAACAGATATCGAATTTCACTCTGACAAACGTTTCTGACAAGATTAATCTCGTCAAAAATTTGGTTGATATGGGCGCAAATACTAGGAACTTATGAAAAAAAAGTTTAAGGCATGGCGGTACTTTTAACTATTCTCATCATCATCATCAAATACGCCTTCCGTCGTTTGTCGACATTGCGCGAAAATCCAATATTTGTTGGATTTTTATTTAGACATTCCTCCGAATAGTTTTGGCGCGTCACCAACCAAATCAATTTATACTTACAATTCTCAGCTAACTTTTAAATGATATCTAAGGAAAGAAGTTAAAAAATATTTACAATAAATGTAAGATAGTAGTGGTCTAAGGGTTGGATAACGTTATTAGTAATAGTGCAAAAAATTGTGTTCTCTTGTTGGTCGTCTCTTGTTGATTCTAGTCCAAGAATTCTGCTTTATCTTCTTGCAGGGCAATAAAGAACTATTCTAATGATATAATAAAGGTAAGAGGATAAAGACCTCATACACAAAAAGAAATTTACAAACCGACCACAAATATTTGTGGCTTTGTTTCAAAGCTTTAGCTGATGTGAATAAAACAGAGCGTATCTTTATTTTCAGAATAAAAAATACTGCAGCAGGTAGCTTAAAATTTTGTCAACTGCGGCTAAACCTTTTGTGTTGTAGCTTTCTGTCATTAAACGTACAGTTTTATTGGATTTAACGAAAAGAGCCTCCATCTTAATGTAAAGCAGGTGGATAGAGAATAAGCAATTAAAAAGCAGCCAGAAGCTCTTAGAGAAAGGTACACAAGGCTGATGAGCTGAAAGAGGTTTAGGGTATCAATAGAGGACTTTTGTTTAATAATTATAGTTCTTTCTCTCCAAAGAGAGGAGATGTTCATACACAGACCGTGCCTGCGTCCGGCCTACCTTACATTTTGTTCATACGGAAAAAAAAGAATACCAATTAATTTCTGAAAATAATAGAATATAGTATTCATGGGGGTGATTTTGGATTGTAGAACAGTGAAAAGTATGGGTGCATTGAGCTAGATACAAACCAGCGTCTGTGGCTGTCATGGTCAAAAGGTCCACTCACTTGAGCCGTAGGCACTCGTCATTCGCCAGTTCTAATCCACGTCTTTCACTTCAGTGCGCCGTTCTTTCCCGAGGCCCCTATGGTTGGATATCTCCTTCCAAATAAAAGGAGGGCAATAAAATTGTGAAGGTCTTAAAATATGGTGAAGATTCTGTTCGGTGCACGTATATTTTTCACTTTTCTAAAATTCAGTCCTTCAAGTTTAATTCAACAGAACCATCCAAGAACTAGAGGATTCAACAGTAGAGAAAGGCATATTACGTACAAGATTGTTATTACAGTACAACAGAACCCTGAAACATGAAGGTAAGAATAAGGGAAGGAAGAACTTCATTTGGAAGGGACGTGACTTTGGAGATAGGCCAGGACAACAACAGAGCATTTTATTCAGGGGCACTAAATTCAAAAACTAAAGTGCTAAGTTGCAAACGTTTTTCCTCCACGAATGACAAAGAGTCCAGAATACTGTAAATCGTGATTCGGAGCCAGAACAGAAATGTAAAGGTGTTCTCTGTCTTCTTGTATTAATAAGATCAAGATTTCGCTGCATGACTATTAACTTGAATTGAATCAGTAAAAAAAGCAAATAAAAATGACAAAAATGAGCTCGAGGAAATAATAAAGCTACTAAATAGTCATATAAATAAAGAAGGAAAGAAGAGAAGAAAGACAATACAAGAAATATATTATGAAAGGGGATAAGAAAAAGTGGATTTTATGAAGTAAGAAGAAGGCCAGAAGATGAATATTGAGAGCTAATTTGTATTATTAAAAGAGAAGATGCAAGTATAGCTAAAGAAGCTAAGAAAATAAAGGATGAACAAATGTACAAAGCACTATAAAATGTGAAAAAAATGAATATCAAGTGAATCAAGTAAAAAAAACCTTAAAAATTGCAAAAATAGCTGCAAACAAAATGTAAAGCATTGATAGGACTGCAAAAGCAAAAAGCTGGTGATAGTGCTATGAGAAAATATTTTTTTCAGGAGAAGCCTTAAAAGAAAACCTGAAGATCATGACAAATGAACCGAATAAACATGAATGGAAACAAATGAAAATAAAATCTATGTATGAAAATAAAAGAAATAGGCACGAGCTTAAAAATAGAAGAGAGATATTTATGAGCAGCAGGATCAATAAATATTATGAATTAATTTTATTAAATAGAAATGATACAATACCAGATGAAAACATATTAGAGAGTCAATTAGGTGGGGAAAAGAGGGGCACAACAGACCAGGTGTTTATAATGTATAGAATGCTGGAATATAATTCATATTAAGGTGATGCGATGATTCTGTTTTTTGTATTTGCAACTTAATTAAGATTTTGCACACCAGAAGTAGGCAATAGTTAACAAATATGAATATGGAACCAGGAGAAACATTGAAAGTATAGAAGTAAAGCCAAATAAGGAAAAGGCCAAAAAGAACTTTAAGGATTTATATAAAAATAGTAATAATAAATGTTCCCTCTTTCATTACGAAATTGAAAACAATGAACATTTATAGAGTGTCAAAGGTGGAAGTCAGGTAAGTTGGGAAAAAAAATAATTGGAGCAAATGTTCATAGATGAACAAATTGAATAACTTATAGAAGTGACAAGAATATATGTTAAAGTAGAAAACATCATGAGGAATAGAAGAGAAATGATGAAATAAAATTATTAAGGAAGAAAGAAAATTGGAAAGAAGAACAAAATGAATTAAAATTAAATTACAAAGGAAGAAAGAGAATTGAAAAGAAGAAAAAATTTAAATATATTGGTATAGTATTCAATAATTGTTTTATATTCTACATCAATATAAATATAAATAATGTAGGATAAAATATATACATATACATATATATATATATGTACAAGAAAAATTATATACCTTGCACACCAAGAAAAAAATCTTAAGAAAAAAATATATATTGGTTACTGGGAGTCAGTTAAGAGGGAAATAGACAACAACAACAACAACCCTCTGGAGATCGACTTTCCGATGGACAAAAAATCTGAGCACTGGCTAGAAGATGGAGGTCCGAGTACTTTTTCTATCGTGTCAGTGGTGGAAATGGTGAAAAGAGGACAGGGAAAATCAAATTACTACTAATAATAATGTTCAACGCAGTAAACTTCACAACACAAAAAGGCAGTCTACAACTGCATGTTTCTTCCCAAGCAAAACGAAATTAAAGCCCATTGTTGTACTTTCAAAGGAAAAAAGGAGAAGCTAGGCTAGGAAATTTTAGGAAAGTGAAGATACTGAAGAGATAAAATTTTCCAATCCACCTATAAAAATAAAGATTCAGCAGGGCTTTAGCTTATCATCGACTAAATTGTACAATCTCACTTACATTGGTCATTGTTTGGTAAACATTGGGTTTCGGCTTGAATCCTGAATCAGCCATCAAATAAACAACTCTGAAGGCTCCAAATGCTACGAACTAGAATATTTTATATTTTGAGGCATAGTTTACTTATTGATTGACATCACTGAAAAAATAGTGGTCACGTACTGTCTTCTTTGGAACCCTGTAAACAGAAGATATTTTTAATGGAAAAAACAGTGCATGTTATTTTTCTAAGGAATTCGATCACACGGAATCGCAAAGTACTGATAACTACTCTCCAAAAGAGATAATTGAATACATGAACAAACCAATAAAGCAAATAAATGAAAAAAGTCATTGACCACACCGTAAGAAAAAAAAATTGGAACATTATGCATTCATGATACGCCATATTTTTCATTTATACGTTTGTTGCTTAATAGGAGCTTACTTTTATATAAATATTGTTACCTTTACAGCTCGGCCTATTCAATTTAGTCATATAAACAAAATTTTAACCCTAATTAAAAAATATATGCCCTTATGCTTTTCAGGTGTCTTGGACAGACAATCGCGAAAGGTGACAGGATGTCTTCGATCTTCACTGCTGAAGCATAATATATTGCTTAAGTTGTATCTAAACACATTGACAATCTGATCCAGACAGTAACCAACAAAATTCTTTACACCAAAATTAACCTCATTTTAACTTTAATATTTTATTTCTGTACCACGTATCATTTAGTGACTAATAGTTTACACAAAAGTAATATTGTCAATTGTTAATTTCAGTGAACACCTATTTAAATAAAACAAGAAATATTGTGTGTTCTCTCCATCTAAACAAAAGGAAGGTCCTTGTTACTTCCTTAAAAGTACTGAAAGCTATTTTCGCATTTTCTTGATGTCAAGGTTCAGACGTTCAAGTTGAGAAAGTTAAATTTTGTTGAATATTCGTTATAAGGTTTTTAGAGTATTCCTAATTTCAATTCTATATCTAACCCTCTGCTTTCTGGCTGTACTTGTATCTGTGCTGCGTGTGTGTGCATACCTACGTATGGCTGTTGAATATGAATGTAGTTTGAGTATGACAACCAAAAGGGGATTTTTTTAAATAAAAGAGGTATCGGAAATGATAAACTCTTTCAAAGCTGTTTCTTACATTCCGTAATATTATTCATCAATAAATAAATAGTTAGATAAATAAATAAATAAACTGTTTAGGTGATTAGTGCCTCAAAAAAGAAATACCATGTTTGTTTTTTGAACTTCTAGAAAGTTGTCAAGAGACTGAAAGCAAAATCTCTTTCCAGTTCAATACAACTGTGAAATTTCTCATCATCTTTTGCCCCGTCTCAGACCAGTCTCTTTATAGTTCAGCGTACATTTTCTTGCTTATATTATTTATTCTCCTTGTTGGTGGTCAAGGTTAAACAACTTGCTTGTGGTGGTGGTCAAAAATCTTTTCGCTTTGAAGAAAAGACATAAAGGTTGTAGGGTGTAGTGGGGTTTTCACCCAGCTCCCCTGGATACCCCGGTGTCCATTACTTGATTGTTAGGTAATAGGGGAACTGCTTGCCTTACATCAATACTTTTAAAAGGATTCTGGAGCATTTAAGTGAAGTTAACCAAAACATTATAGGCCATTGCTCAGCTGGGATAACTATCCAAATGAACCAACAGAATGTAACTTGACTAAAAGTGATCAGACGTTGCAAATATATGAGTTAGGTATTGTTCACGGCAAGGAGAATAAAATCATATTCGTATTCTGTATATGTTTTTTCCGCTCGTAGGCCTCTGTCTCAATAGGCTTTCATGAAAAGATACAAACTGAGCATTTTTTTAATCAACAAAGGAAAAGAGAGGAGGACTGAATAGAGCTCTCTAGCATTGTGTGATGAACTGTCTCAAGCAATTATTATTTGTCTTGGAATTTAAGTAGCTGTGAATCTTCTATACATTTAATTTATGTGGAAAATGTTGGTTTCATTTCTTCTTTTCTTTCTTTATCACTTCCTTAATACTTAAAAAGCTTGTTCGTTTTTCAACGAGTCTGAAGAATGTAGTAGCATTTGTATTCTCTTCTAGTTATTTTGAATATATTTCTTTTACTCCTGTTTCCAAAACGCGGAGATGTCATAGGCTGCAGCCTATTTATCTTTTTAATTGAACTTTCTATATTTGACATTTGTCTTAAAATCTATTAGATCTTATGCAGAATGAAGGAATATATATTTAAACAAAATCAGGAACTATTAGAGTATACTTGTCTAGATCTTGGCAAACAGGAAATTGATACGAATATACAAGAAGCTATTTCTTGGAATGTCATTGACTAACTCAAACATAGAACGATTAAGTACGAAAAGAACTAAACTAAATTTGAAAATCCATTTTCCTTTTACATGTATATATATTTAGAGATTCATCATAAATGAACATGTTTAGTGATTGTATAAAGATTGTTAGCCGCTATGAATAAAATACAAAATTATTAAATATTTTGTAGGTCTTCTGTCTACTTAATCATGAATTATAACTGATTGCCTACTCCTCTAATACAGTAATCACTTGTCTTCCGCCACGCTGGCAGATTTTGTAAGTGCCTTTCCTGTCGCTCTTTTAGTATCAGCGAGGTTCCAACTTTAATGTTTGCCGCAAATAGCTCCATTTCTAGCTAACTAGTGCTTTCTGTACATTAATATTCATAATAAGAGAGCTTTTCCTGCAAATGCTTCCAAATGCTTCTTGTTCCATGCCAAGGTTTTGTAAAACATTTCCATTTGTCTTCAGATTCTCTGCCCATCTGATTCACTCATCATGACCTTTCTTGAGCGTTCAACCTGTACCATACGCTATAAGAAGGGAAAACGAACTTAACGTTGTAGTGCTGAGATTTCATGACTGTTTGAGGAGCCAGCATGGTTGCTCCCAAGTACAAATTTTACAATTTTCGCTTTCCCAAATGTTAGAAAATAGTATTTTTAACATTATACCTCTAAACTTTATTACTGCAATACCACAATTTTCATCCTTAAATTAGGATTACAAGAAATTTGAACAGCAAAAAGTTGGGTAAGTTGCAGTCTCTAAAGTTCCCACAGCCTTTTACCATTCCCCCATACAGGCATATAGAAACAAATGTCCAAATGAGCTACATTCTTACGTCGTAATTGATGTTTTCATAACTCAGGCGGTAATGAATTGTTCTACTGTTGGTTATAGGTTAAATCTCCTAGCTATGAAAAATTATTTTTAACCATTTACAAAATGTGTGAGAAAAAACTTGAGAACTTAAAGCTTAGTCAAGTAAATGCAAAACTAAGATCCACACAAAATACCTCACCTTGACATCTTGATCTTTTGGAGGGAAAAAGAATATTATAAGTTTTTGTCTTTGTCTGTGAAGCAGGTTCCTTTAACACAATCCTATGAATTGTTTGACTTTTTTGACGATTACGGATGAATATAAAAGTGCTATTGAGGAGGAATGTTACAATATATACCGTTATCAGCTGCAAGGAAACTGTTAGAATTCTGAATTTTTAGTAATAGAAAATTGGTAAAATACAATACAATAAAATAAAGGTGATTGTGTTTTAGAGTTCCATCTAATCCCTCAAATTAGCAGCAGTGGCCGAATGGTAAAATCAAAGCTTCTCAGGCAAGAGGTTCTCTACTCGAGCCCCGAGCTACATCCTTGGAAGTACTGCCTTAATTCGTCTTCCCATTAGAAGTTGCACACTACCGCATTTGTACATGTGTTCGGAGATGAAATTGGGAAAGAGAAAGCAACAAATGAAAAGAGAAAGAACTCCAAAGTAAAAAAATCTAAGAAGAAAAGTAATTCACTGCTCTCAAGTGACTCCTGGCTTGCTTAAGGTGAAAGAAGAAGAAAAAGAAGAAGAAAATTTTGGGTCAGAGGTAGCTCTTTATTAATGAAACTATAGCCAAGGATTACTTCTGACAAAGAGGTTTTTTAATGAATAGCTATTTTTTCATAGAATGGATTCTACCTGACTCTGCGACACTTCTTATAACAGGAAATTGTTTTGTTTAATTTATTCACGGCGTCAGTAATTCGAGTAAGGAAAACCTCCCAGGATGATTTGATTTTGTTTTCAAGGTAGGAGAAGGTTATCACTTGTTTTCTGTGTTGTTTTAAGGGATCTGGCAAAGAAACACCAGTGTTACTTAGAGGTAAATTGGAAGAAAACAATTTAGCATACAGATTACCTTTTTCTCTAAAGGATAGAGAAAATCAAACACCATTAAAGCTGGAGGAATAGTTGACTTACCAGAATGCAAAACACTATTGTAAATCTTCCAGAAATCACGATTTTCAAGTTTTATTGAAGAAGTAAAAAACAAACATGCACAGCATAACCAGATTTACAAGCATTGTTAGCCCGTCTGAAAGAAAGCTTAGATTCAACATTTCCATCACCTTGCAAAACCCAGTCAGTCTGACAAAATTTGGAAGTCTTAGCGATCATGTAAGTTGTCAACAAGATTTAAATTAGTCTTCTTAACCTCATAGTGACAATAACATATTCAGAAAAATCAAAAGGAAGAAAATATGAAACTCAGAAACTGCTCAGAAGCAGAACTCAAAAATCCACTTGAAAAAGAAGGTTCCCTCCCCTGCGTCTGAGTCATGAGATTTTGTGTGACAATAAGCAACCTGTGTAAGATCACGAGCGAGAGACAAATTATAAGTAATTTCTCCTGGTCTATCAGTCTTATTAGAATCAGTTAATAAGGTCATTCAATGAGCAATGAAGTCACCAAAGGCATTGATGTTACCAGTGTGGTGCTTGTGCAGAGCTTGATGGAGTTGGCCATTTATTTTATTTCATTTTCTCATGGCCCTTCTCCTCGTGAGACAGACGTCAGCCTGGTATTTCAAGGTCAGGAGGAAAATAACGTTGGAATGGGATAAATGAAGTGTTTTTCACAATGATTACGAAGCACATTGGTCAAACGTTTTTAACTTTGAACTGTAACTCTTGTGTTCAAACGGAGCAGGCTTCATCCTTTCACAACACAACAGCAAGGGGGATTTTGTGACGTCACCTAATATGAACTGAAATCGAGGCCATTTTGAGAAGAAAAGTAAACCCTTGTGAGTTTTCATGTATTGTTTGTAAGTTTCGGGTTTTTCGAATTGGTTTCCCCAACTTTGATGTCAGAAGTTGAAAAATAGATGTCAGTACCGTATAGCACATCAGCAGAGAAACAAGTGGAAAAATATACCAGGATGCGAATTCTAGGAACTAATGTGTTATTTTTATCATTTATTCTGGTCTACATGGCAAGTCCATGTTTTTCAGGTGCGTTGATTTTGGAAGTTGATCATCGCTTTTAAGTTATTATTGATTTACATTTCGAATTCTTGTTTTAAGTAAACTTAGTATTTCTGTCAAATTTATTCTCGACCCAAGTGTACGGCTTCGTATCAGTAACTTAAAGAATAGCGGTATATGTTTTAAAGAGTTACCGTAAACGCAAAGTTACCGTATTTGAATGTTGGCAAAATGGATTTGATCTGACAGCGATCACCATCTGCTCCTCAGTTTAAGTCAATTCTATGTTGAAATGCTATTTCGTTGCCATTGTATGAATAGCTAGCGATGTTGCTGATGGTAATTTATAAAAAATATTATTTTTTTCTCATTCCACTGGTATTTATTGTTATTTTAACGAATATCACCGCCACACGTTTCTGACAAGAAAAATTATATTTCCGTTGTGAAATTTGCCTGATTTATTTGCTCGCTGGCAAAACACAAGTTTTTTTATCTTGCCAGTCATGAGCCCTTATGACCAATACAAGGAAAGGTTGAGCATATAACTATAAGTAATTAGTGAAATCGCCCAAGTTTCTAGTTGCTTTCTGGCACACCTGCAACATATGTTGTTCCACTATGACTGTGTCTAGCTATTAATTCAGGGGGTTTCAGTATTTTTGTATTTGTTGGAACTATCACAAGTGATTATGATAATGATCTTTCTATTTACATTAGGTTGCGCCAAAATTTCACATTTCCATTTTCTTGGTATTTTTAAAAGCAGTCAATGTTTCCTTCAATGTGTGTTGAATTATGACGTTGAAACAAATATCTTAAAACGGTAAAATATTAACTTCCATCCATCCAATAAATACCCCAGCAGATGGAGCAAGCTTGTCAGATATTGAGTTTAACTTCAAGTCCATTCTGTTCAACAGTTTTTTTGTCATCAGTCACCAAAAACATTTCGTGATGAATGTTGAATGTATGAATGTTGAACCAGACAATGTTAATTTTCTCAGGTACTCAAAACAGAATTATCAGGTTACTTGTTAAATTCTGGGCTTTGCACTGAGACCGGAGTCAATTGCGATTCATCTGATCATATTTCAACTGCACACATTAGTTGTTGACCCACACCACGGCAATTTGTTCTTTGGAAAGCAAAATATACTTTTTTAATCAGAAATAAAGTGATGTATGTACCTTCAACGTGTAAAACTATATTTTTTTTTGTCCCCGAGACCCGTTTTAGGGGCATAAAAATATCCAACTTGATTACAGAGATGTTAGTCAAAAGTAGAATTTTTTTTATATCGGGTGAAAGGCACCTCATTCCCAAAGCCAGGGGGATGTCTATTTCGTAGTAAATATTAAATGGTTTATGTTAAAGATTCATTTCTTATTGCGATCCATTATTCTTTGACTTTTTGTCATTGGAATTTTTGCTTCAGATGTTCTTGAAGTGAGGTCATATCCCCGATGAACAACGAATATTTGAACCCTCAAACTGCATGTATGAAATTAAGTGAGAAATATAAATCACATATTTTAATGACTACCATCTGCGATAAGATTGGCCGTTGCCAAAAACAATTTTCGTTGTTTACATCAGGTTGGTAGAAACATCACAACGATTCCAGGCGACGAAAACAAAATAAAAATATAAATCCTTTTATCAAGCATTTTTGAGTAATTTTTGAGTTACATAGCAAGGAAAGCAAAAGTACAAATGGTCAACAATGCAGGAGTTTTCCAAGCCCCTTATTACCCCCCCAGTTTATTTTTTTTGAAATCAGAGACCACCCCCAGTTACTGTGTATCCATGTTTTTAATATGTGATTTCAAAAGGTATGTTATGCAGAAAATTTAATATATATGTATGTATGTATGTATATATATGTGTATGTATGTGTATGTATATATATATATATATATATATATATATACCAGTATTGAAGTAATTATTAGACTTTTAAGACATACTGATTACATTAATGTGCTATTGCAAGAGTTTTTTATAAGGGAAATATTACTATTTTGTTTCTGCTACCAAAGTATGAAGTTCATCATCATTCGCCTACTCTGCCTTTGGCAGATTGTGCATCAACATGTGATAACTGTCTCTATAACTTTTGGTCTTTGTATAAGTACCTAGTTATGGGATATCTAACCTAATATTGTGATTCCTGTACACATTTGTTTACTGTGTTTGCAAATGATTGATTATGGATCAATCAACTTATCATTTACTGATTGTCAGTCAGAACAAATCATTAAATAAAAAGTGGTGGTACATGCTACCACCCATACCCATACACTTGAGTCCTGTTGAGTTGACACTGCACACTAAACATTGTACTAGTATGCTTGCCACCATTTTTAGAAATGGTAAAGTATATTTTTGGATATTTTAGCATTAATATGTATTCTAAAGGCTAGCACCATAAAGCAATATCCCAATGCCATCCCTTTGCCCAAAAGTTTAAACCTTGTTATTGTCAATATATTAATGCATGAAAACAAAACAGTTTTGATGATGGTAATTCTTAAAACTAAAAAATTATCTTTCAGTGCACTACAAAACATGCTTCTTGAACATAATTTCATCAAAACAATATACACACTATGCCACCAGATGTGTTGTTGTGCTTCTTTTAAAATTAATGTTTTTGTTTAATTTTTGTGGAAAGACCCTTAATGCTTTTTATTTATTAGCAAGTGACCCTGTGGTTTGGTAATAAAGTGATTACTTGATTTCTTTGTGAAGAAGCTCTTTGGCAATGGCTTTCAACTATAAAAATATCAAATCTAGGATTATAGTTCACCCCAGGTAGTAAGGAGGTTATTTCCCAAACTGTAGTTTTTGCTTCTTGGCAATTGGTTGGTTCAAATAGAGTGGTTTATATTAGAAGCTAAGTTTAACCAAACAGTGTCTCCATTATTTCTCAACTCATGTTATTAATGTAAATTAAATGAGTTATTGTTTGCGAAAATAGTGGGCTAATAGCATAATGTGTAGGATGTAATTTTTATTTTTCATAAATTGCATGAAATCAGTGTTTAATGATTAAGCATAATGATATATATGTACAGAGCTCTTTTATCCTATGTTTTCAACTAAGTTTATACTGTAGGAACCTGGTGTTCCCTTCCAAATGTTTATTTGTTTTTTCTCCTTTGTTTATTTAACTTTGAATATAAATAGCAGGTCCTGACCAAAGTCTTGACTTATTGATAGGCCATTTGTGATGAGTTGCAGGTTCAACAGAAAGATGACCTATCTATAGCCACAACAGTTAAAATATGTTGTATACTTCAGTTAACACTTGTGACATATTGATATTTTGACATTTATGACTTCATTCTTGCCCGACATTTGTATAATGACGTTTTTTCTGTTATAACTTGGGTGTGATTTAGTTTGGTTAATGATATGTATTTTTATGTTAAGCCATATTGCTTTTTAAAACCTACACTTAGGTTATTTGTTTCATGTCATTGCAACTACCATTTATAAGTTGTCTTTTTGAAATGTGAAACAACTTGTGCACATGGGTTCAGACATGGTGGTTGTGATATAGTGACTTGGTATAAGCTAAAAGCCTCTTGTTCAACTTCGTGTTTTGATTACCTTGCAAATAAACAATGATGTAACCTGTGATGGTGCTATACCCTGTGTAGAGCAACCAGATTGTAAATGATTAGTCTTAGTTTTTCTGAAGTAGATAGTCAATAGATGGATATCTAGGAGGATAAGCACTTTATAGTCAGCACCTACATCTTTTACTGGATATTCTTGCATTCATTTTAGTTGGATTTTTCAATACATAACAGTATTAATGTTCACATACAGAACCATGTGCATTTCAAGTGTATGATCTACAATGTAGGAAGTTGCTAATATATTACAAAGCAGAAAATGATTTACTGAACAATGAACTCTTTCATATTATTAGTAGGCACAAAGAGTTTGGAAAGTGTGGCTGTAATATGGACTGTTTGTGGAAGATTTCAAAAATGTTTCATAATCACATCTTATGTTTTATAATTTAAGGCAAATTTTATACATCTGAGCAATAACATGTTAATTAAAGATGTTTGGAAACATAGCTGTTGTTCAGGTGTAATTTGGAGCAGAATGCTTAGGTAAATATTGAAAGCATTTGCCAGAAGTGAAAACTTTGTTTGCCTGAGTGTAACTTGCTTGGCTTGGCAAATCAACCACTCCATGATTTTTTTCTGGTTATTATGTACAACAGAAACGCAACCAGAGCCTTGTGCATTTCATCAGTAAAATTTTATCTCCAGCAATCCCCACAAAGTCTTTAAAAAAGGTATAAACTGGGCTACAAATATACTGAAAATGTCCACAAATTTCCAATCGACAAAAGAGCTTATAATTTACAGCACAGAAAATTTGGCTGCTAATGTAACCAGAGAAAACAGAAACAGTAACAAAAACTGAAAAAATGTGCACAGGAAGGATCTTGAACAATGATGAAACAACACAAGCTGGCACCAACTACTACAAATTTGAACAGAGTACAACTCCATATAATTTTGTGGAGAAAACAAACAAGTTAGAATAAGATCCATAACTTACTTGCTAATCCTTGCAGATATACTGATATTAAACAACATCAGTAAAATAAATCTTCACCTTCCCCTTCTACCCCCCTCCTTAAAAACTAAATGAATTGTCTTGATCAGGAAAACTACTCAATGTAGTACACAGCTTATATTGAAATGGAGATATAAAATTGAATCAGTTTCATCATATATAACTAATAAACTTGGGAACCTTTATACTTTTCTTTAATATATTTTACTAGCCTATTAAAAATAATGTGCTAGTTAAACACCTTCATACTTAATAAATAAAATTCATTTGCTTTTGGTTATCCATATGTATTTCATTTATCCATTAATGTGTAAGTCATTACCTGATAATTGAAATATTGTAGAACTATTAGTGACAGTATTTAATTTCCATTTTTGTGTTGTTCATCTTCTTATATCTGTTTTAAATGTTGTGGTTCCCTTGTTCAGGGTCTGACAGTCTACAGGAAGTATCTCCATGCAACACAGTTTTGTGAATCAACCATGTCCATCTTGCATCTCTTTCTATCTTGTGTCACTGTCTGGATCCATGTCGTTTTTGGCTGACAAGCTTGGTTGAAGTTACTGGCATCTACTTTTGCACTTTTATTTATCCAAGAATTGCTTCTTTCAACATGACCAAACCAACATAACCAATTCACTCTAAGGAGCTTGTCAAGTTTTGGGAGTTGAAGCTCTCTCAGTAAGGGGTCTGGTTCAATGTACTGGGCTTGTCCAGGTTTGATGTTGCACATCCATCTGACCATAGCCCTATCATTGCACTGCAGATGTGCAAGGGAGGACTGGGTGAAGGCCCAGCATCCACTACCATGCAAGTGCACACTCCGCACACACCTGCTATATACTCTACCCCTGGTGACTAAGGGTATAATCCTCCATGTTAGTCCAGGAAGCAATTCTCAAAACTTCTTCCAAGCTGACTTCATTCTGAATGTTGAACTAACATATCCCCCAAATAAGAGAAAGAGTCTACTACTTTCAGTGTGATTTTATTAAATGGTATGTATTCATTGACGTTATTGTTCTTTGTTAAAACCAGCTGCATCTTGTAAATTTGTTTTTAGGTTTTTGAATTATATTTGTTGTAGCATAATTTATTTCATTATGTTTATTATATATCATCATCATCATCATCATCATATTTGGTTTAACATCCATTTTACACGCTAGCATGTGTTGGACACTTTCTTGAAATCGACTTTCAAGTTATCCTATCCTTCACCAGGTCTCTGGTGACACCTTTTTGTTTGAGATCCATCATTATCACTTCCTCTCGTGTTTTCTTCAGTCTTCCTCTACCAGTGGTTCTTGTCATCTTGATTGTTCTGCATCTACTTGCCCAAGTGTTCTTGTCCATTCACTCCACATGACCAAACCAATGAAGCCTCCTATTCTGCATACAGCTGCTGAGCCTCTCCTTCAAACTTGCATTGCACATCCATCTTATCATTCTCATGTCATTCTGCTCCATGCGGCTGACATCTTCAGCTTTTACTGGCCAAGTTTCACTGCCATACATCATTGTGCTATGTACAGATGCCTGGTAGACTCTACATTTGGTAGGTAATGGCAGAGCTCTGCTGGTTAACAATGGCATCAGCTTCCTGAACTTGCTCCATCCACTGTTAACCCATGCTGTTACACTTGCACCAGCTCCTCCCTCAGCCCCAAGGGTGTCACCAAGGTAGCAAAACTTCTATTCATTTTGCATAATTTCTTATACATATTACTAAAGCACTGTATTTCTGCCATAGCTTTTCATTGAGTCATATAAATGTGAACTGACATTATAAATTAAAAGACTATAATTAAAATTATCATATTTGAAGGCATTAGATTGTAATCTCTCTTTTATTATTATTTTTTTCTTTTGTACTTTTAACATGATTTTTCCTGGATCCTTGCTTTATGGTGTGCTCTTTTGGGGGACTTTGTACTGGCAGTGAGGAATTACCTGGCCAGATGCCTATCCTGATGCCATCCTTTGACCTTTTGTTTTGGTAGAATTCCAGTGCTTTTTGTGCACCCACTAAGTAACCACTAAGCTCATCCTCCCTTAATTTTAGCCTTTTACTTTTCTTGTTGGAAAGGGCAAAAGCCAAGGGGAGTAATTCTTTTTTTGTGTTTTGGCTTTTCAAATTTTATCAGTGTAAAATAATATTTAGACATACCTGAGCTCTTGCATTCCTGAAAAGAGAGGAATGTTTGAGAGTCATTTTCATTTGTTTCTAATTAATGAATTCCTCTCTGTTTATACTTTGCAGGTGAATTTACATTTGAGGAAAAAATATATGCATTTGTCATAAGGGCAACTGCCAGGCCTGGAACATTATTGTTCAGACTGAAGACAACAAGTTGCTCAGCAGGTCCACCAGAATTTAAGATTGTTGAAGCAGCTACCCCTTTCTCAATTGAGCATGATAGTGGCAGGATCTATCTTTCACATCAGCTTGAGCTTCCAGGACCAGACAAATATCTCTTTCATGTTAAGGCTAATGGGAAACATAAGGATTGTAGGGCAACTGCAGAGGTACAAGTATTCATTATTCATGTTAATGAACATCGCCCAATTATGTCAGCTGCTAAATATTCTTGCAAGGTAAAAGAAAATGAAAGAAGGGTTGAAGTTTTCCCTCCTATTAGAGCAAATGATAAAGATGAGGGTCCTGCTGGGACTATTAAAGATATTAAAATAAGGGAAGGAAATGTACCATTTAAGGTTTTGATTAATAATGATGGATCAGCAAGTCTGGTTGCAACA
Source organism: Morbakka virulenta (assembly GCA_003991215.1). Taxonomy (NCBI): domain Eukaryota; kingdom Metazoa; phylum Cnidaria; class Cubozoa; order Carybdeida; family Carukiidae; genus Morbakka; species Morbakka virulenta. Next base: position 83,779 of record RDPX01000485.1, on the reverse strand, counting down.
GAGGATCTTGATGCAGAAACAACATCAGAGTATCAGTTTACTGTTTTTGCTGTGGATAATGGAACAAGACCAAGGAAATCAGAAAGATCAAAAGTACTTTGTGAAGTTGTAGATGAAAATGAATATGCACCAATTTTTAAGCAACAGACTTACTCCATTGTGATAGAAAGAGAAAGAAAATACGAGAAATTATTGCAAGTAAGTTATGTCCTTTTTATGGTACCATATCATTATTGATCATTTATTGATTGATTATTCTAATTCCAATTTTCTGTATTTTTGACTACCTTTCTGCTACCTATTTGATGCATTCTGTAACTCTTAACTTTTTGGTATTAAAATGTAGCATTTCATGGATAAGCTTTAACATATATTTTGGATATGCAATCAGTAAGTGGGACTTTTGAGTCTGGATTTTCCAAAGAAAGGAATAAAAGGGTTTATAAAGATATGAGATTCAGTAAATTGTTATTAGAAAGAATATGGTTTGAGTAAAGGCTTGGTCAGGCAAGAATAAGTCATTCTGGCTCAAAACTATGAGCAGCTCTTCTGTGATGTTTGTCCTTAGATCTTAGTGATCAGAACATTGATAATTCTTTAATGTGCTATTATTTTCTGAGTTTCTATTTTACTATATCCATTTCTTGATAAAAAATTTTCCACAATAGCATTTAAGTAAGACAAATAGACGATTATGTGAGCATAGGCCCTCAGTGCTCATCCATGACAACTTGCCTGATTGTATTATAGCTAAACAACAGCTTCGTCACAAGTTGCATATTTCACTGTCAAGTCTTGAATTGCAGAGAGAAAGAGAGAGAAAAAAGTGTGTGTGTGTGTGGGGGGGGGGGGGGGGAGCAAGCGAGCCATTTACCACTTACAAATTGATGATTAGGTGAATGTGGTAATGGGCCGTTTTTTCTTTTCCTTGACAAAGGGAGGAAAATTATATTCCTTGGCTCTCCTACTTTGGTTAGCATCCACGTGGCAGCCCAGACATTGACTTTCAGATCATTCAGGTTACCTTTGGCAATTAGGTTTTTTGGAACGTCCCTCTGTCAAAATTTCCTACCGGTATGAAGTACGTTTATCAGTCAACATGACATGCACTGTTTTTAACTGCTGTTCCAAATCAACCGCCTGTAGTTAGTCTTAAATTAACAGTGACAATATTTGAATTGAGGCTTACTGATTACAGTGATTAACATAAAAATATAGCTCTGTATGTTGCTGACAGCAAGTATCTCGAAGTTGTCGCGAGCAACTTGAATTCTCGAAGAGAACGATGCAAAGAGAAACTGTGCATACAAAGGACATTGTTTTAATCTCCATTATACCCCTAATTAAAGCTTCCAATTGAGCATTTTGTGCTTATTTTATGAATCAGTTTTTCCACCCAGTTGACTGGTGAAAAAGGGCAGCTCTTGCTTTGGTTCTTACAAAACAACGTATTATTTGTGCTTTTGAATGGAGCAACAATGTTTGTGGGAACTTCTCTGCTTGTTAACATGACATGATATTTGCTCGGTATGGTTTTCTTCTGCCCCATCACTGTGCGTTAAGTGTGCTTTGTTTTTTAATTGAATTATGTGGCAACACTGTGTATTCAACTGAATTTCATTCTATTGTACGCTTTGTTTTTCTTGTCAATCGGGTAGAATAAAAGAGGATGCCTTGAGCATTTGCATTGAGAGCAGACAAAAATTTTCAAGTAGAAAAGGATGTTGGCTTGTTGTTAGAACTGTAGGTTCTAAGTTATTAACATCTCTCAACACACACAGAGAGATGCTTAACTGTGGAAATGAAATAACGATTCTCTTTGGAATAACTTGAATAACGATTCGCTTCATATGGAATGAGACTTGTGGATGTTTATTTTTTGTTGATATTCAGTTTGACTTTGGTTGTCAATGAAGACGACACACAGTTCGTCTTATTTGTAAGTCGACTATCGAATACATTAACATTAATATAACATTTACTGAGGCGAGCAATTTGATGGATTTTAATGACAAAGTTAGCATTTGGTATTTTGTCTTATCTTAGCTCCACTTTCAAATGTTAAAGTTTTAAAGTAGAGTATGACTAGAATATTAATTCTTTTCAAATTATTTTTGACGGCAAATGCTCACAGAGGTTGTCTTATACTTTTAGTCTGAAGCACTTACAGAAAGGGCAATACAGAAAAAGTTCATGTTGCCATTTTGTTATCAAGAATGCAGCGAGTTTGTTGCTTCCTTTTAGTTAAATAGTTTTTTTCCCTACCCTTCCACCCTCGTAAATTTGTGGCTTCAGTCGGATTAACTTCTAGTTTGTGTGGACCAGCTGAGTGACGGGCGCAGTTTTTTGTGTAAAAACCACTAAATTCCCTTTGAGTTTGGCACGTTTTCTTCAAGTATTTCTGACAGAGTAAAAGGATTTCTTTTTACAGCCAATTGTTCATTGACCATGAGCTGTAATGACCATTGCTTCTTTAAAATATGCAGGATATACACTCAGTCTTTACCCATTCAATGATCTTGTTTTTTTTATGGCTCATAATCTTTTGTTCTAATTTCGTGCGATTAAAATCCGGATATGCTGATCTTTAAAAAAGGCTTAAGGCTAATGTGTAAAAAGAGAACGAGGGGTACACCTAATCATAAACATCGTTTTCTGAAATTGTCTTTTGAGGACATCTAGAACATGCTTTATTTAACTCGTGTATATTTTAAAGGAGGGTTTGCAAATTGGTCTTTTGCTTTAGAGCGCTCAGAACATCAGTAATTACGGATAGAAAATATACAAATCGCTTCACAACACAGCGAATGATATTTGCCCTCCTCAAGAACAGAAGAAAAGATGTTTACCGACCCTAGCTGATGCACGTCATGGAGCTTATCATCTGAAACTCTTTTTCTGCCTTTGTTCCTAAAACTGAGGAGCAACATTTAACACAGTATTTATGAAAAATGACGTTCAGCAGTCTGGCCCACATGTGCACTATACCCTGTATACTGAAACATGTGTTGCATATAAAAACTGGTGTATGTATGTATATATACACCAGTAGCAAAGTAATTATTAGCAATTATTAGCAACAAAACATTGCTCAATAATAAAGAATATTAGAGCTGTCATGTGGTGAACGACAAAAAGAATCAACAAAGCTCAGTTTAGAACTGTCAGTTTCATAGTTTTACAATCGTCAGCGAAACAAACTGTTTTGCTGATGATTGTGAAAACATGCATATATATATATATGCTGTTGTATTGTGCCTTCCAATTATCAACTAGATAAACACACATACGCACATATAGATAGATGGATGGATAGATTCATTGATTGATTGATTATTCATATGTGTATAAACAAAAATCATGTAGAGTGCTTTGGGTATTAAAGACAATACAGAGCGCGATTATAAGTACAGAACCACAAGAAAAACAGCTACAATTTCGTTTCGACTCCAAGTTTCTAGCATTGTATTCACCAGGCAACTGGCGTTTTTCTTGTGCTTCCACCCCATCAAGCTTTGGGAAACGCTGTTTTAAATATGTTGCAATCTACCAAAACCATATTAACACTTCTTTTAAACTGCAATACAATGATAAGGTTCTTTAAATAAAGGATGTGTTGACTATTATTTGCCTGGAAAAGATGCCCCTGCTACTATGTGTTTTTGTTCATGTTTGTTTATGTGCATGCATGAAGAAAAGATGAGTCATAGCTGTTGCTGTCATTCAGATTCAAAGGCGAATTTGTGACCATTAGACGTTTTTAACTGCAGAACAAACACATAGAGCACTTTAACCAGCCAAAACACCTACAATTCAAACGAATCTTGTTAGCTATAAATTTTAATTAAATTTATAATAAATGTTTGAAGTGCTTTGATAAAATGGCTATTATTTCATGTTGCCCTGGCCCCTAAATTTATCCTTTGATGGCAATGTCGCCTTAGCAAGAAATAGAAATTTAGCGACTCTCCAAAATGACGTGAGGCCCCCACAAACTATCTGGTGCCCACAAAATATGTGGCCCCGTTAAGACACGGTTTTGTTTTAGATCGATCATGCAAATAGCGGCAGTTGGTTGGATTGGCGTCATGATGGCTAATTAGTTACAAAGAGTATTGCTACATTAATAGTGCATGAGTTATCGCAGAGAAATGATAGAGTAAAAGGAAATGCATCTCACGTTGATTTGATAAAATAATTACTCATTTTATTTTCGACTGAAACAGATAAGTACTGCTTAGAATTTTGAAGTAAACTGTTTAAATCCTGAACAGTAGTCCCATAAATTTGAAAACAAAACTACAGTTTGTGCATATATGTATATTTATATCATGCTTTACGCTGCGGAAACTTAGGCAATGAACAAAGAAGGAATGAGGAGATTGAAAGCATTTGAGATACGTTGCTATCGCATGGTATGACTGAGTAACGAACAGATGTAAGAGCTTCATTTCCTGATTCGTAGGCTTTTTCTGAGCTACATTTCGAGATATACTTCTCCCATCATTAGGCCTGACGATGGGAGAAGTATCTGTCGTCCCTGTTGGTCCCCTACATAGTCATTCAAGTAGTCATTTTAAAAATATAACGTAACTTTTGTTCACTGGAGGGTTGCAAAGTACTCTGTTATTAAATGTAGGCCTTCTAGGTTGTTAGGTTAAGTTTATGTTTTTATTGCAACCCTTCATCTTTGCTTAAAGACCTATATGACCCCCTTTCTGCAATAGCGAACGCACTAGTGGTCATATTAAAAGACAGCAAAGACTACATTCAGCAGAGTACTGTAAAGTACCATGACACTCATTTCTTATTAGCTTAATTAAATTTTTATTTTGATTGCAGCTCATCATCTTTTAAAAGCAGCCACAAATGGCCCTACTTTTCCCCCTGGTTTCCGCTCCAAAGGTTATGTTAGAAAATAATATAGCACATAAACAATGCAGGGCCGCAAAGTATTCTAACACCAAATTAAATGTTTAGGACGTTCAATCGAAAGAAACTAAAAAAAATAACAAATTAGCAATTTTTTATATATAGCAATAAAAAAAGACAAATTAGCAATTTTTAGTTTAGTTTTTCTCATCAAACCACTATGTCAAGTTTTGCAGCAAAGTGTACCCTAAAAAATAGAAAAACTTAAAGTGGTAAGCTTGGTACGCATCTCTAGTGTCATTTCATTAAGTTTAACGGACTTGTACTGATCAGTTGTGACGTTGCTTTTTCGTTTCTAGATTGAGGCCACGGATGAGGACATCAGTCCAGGAATGGGCAGAATTTGCCGTTATGACCTCAGCGATGACCACATTCCATTCAAAATTGATTCTAACGGTGTTTTATCCCTGGAACGCCCCTTAAAACAGGAAGAAGCTAGTTATTTTGAATTTGGTGTAAGTGCTACAGATTGCAATGGCAAGAAATCAAGAGAGGATGCCGTTGTGGGTATTATTGTTAAGGATTCGGATGATACCGTAGAAACCGTCGCAGCGCCAACCACAACCATTGCACCTACAACATTGCCAGTTTGTATTCCTGGTATGCTGACTTTTTTACCAAGTATTTGTTTTTTAACTTTTGCTTATTGCCGTGTGCAGTCATGGCTATTTTTTAGCAATAATAAGTTTTTATATAAAAAAGGTCCCTTGCACCATGGGATGAGAGGACGTGTATTTTCTGTACCCAGTGACGCCTTGGCTGTTGGTTATAGTACGTTAATGTGAACTACCTGTGAAATTTATTGCAGCTCTGTTGAAATATTGACTTGAAAATTTACCCAACAGCAATGCTAGTATTTGATTTTCCCCTTACTGAGTACTTTTTAGTTAGTGATTGCTGTTGTTAAAATCTTATTCAACCTATAAACCGAGGAAAAGGCTCGGTTGGAAATGCACAAAGCAAGGAGGACTTTACTTGCTTTATTTCCTTCTTTGGATTTTTTTGTTAGAAAAGAGTTTTGTTGCCAAGAGTGAGAATATGCATAATTTGGCAATCATCAATGAGATTTAGGGCTGACCCGTGGACACTATTCCGAGCAGTGTTTGGGTCAACAGATGGGCTGTAGGGATTGAAATTTATTAGTCGCCTGTCAAGCAAGGCAGGTTCATTATCATTATGGATTATTTTGGAAGGACACAAATGGTTTTGTTGACAGGCGGTTGCTCCTGTTAGCACCAGTTTTAAAGTACGAGCTTGCGTATGTGTGCATGACAGTAATTTGTAGGTACGTGTGTGTTTACGACCGAGTAGGCTTGTTCTGCACGACCCTACACTTTAGGTTTTTCTACAAGCCTCGCAGGTGCCCAACCGAAATCGGCATTTTAGGGGAGGTTATGATATTTTGGGGAAATATATTCAAATTTCGTCATCGATGATTAAACGACAGCCTCCCTTCTAATTTGAAAAGGAGGTGAATATTTGGTTTTTACTGATCTTGAACATTTTCCTGGTTGAGCAACTTGCTATTAAGGAGGTATAAAATTAAGTAAAGATACTTGCACGAAAGAAAATGTTACTCAAATTTCTCATTAAATGCTCCAAAATTAATAATTAATTAACAAACTTTTAAAAATTATTCAACCAAAATTGGAATAACCACAATACGCTTTATCATTCCTGAAAATTTCATGAACTTGTCTTGAATATTACGGACGTTACAGCTAAATTTTTCAAAAAGTTTATAATTCTGATCACACAAACATCTCGAAATGGTCATATTTGCCGGAAAACTACCCACAATTCCCGAGCTTGAAAATGCAATAGCTTTCTTAATATTCAACAGAATTTTATGATAATGATATTATTTTTAAGATTTTCTTAAGCTCTTTCTTTCAGTATTAATTTTGAAGATTTGAAATTTTGCAACTTAAGAAGATAGAGGGAAAAACATACTTTTTACAGAATTTTTGAGAACCTTTGGTCTTAGTAAGGGCTGCGATCAGTGTTCTGTAGCCTAAACTCACATTTTTTGTTTTGTAAATTAGTCTTCTACTTTTTTCTCTTTTTTCACCTTTTTAGGTTTGAAGTCTATGGCGCCCTCAAACTTATTTTATCCGTCTTGTACTAAGAGTGTCGTTCTCTTGCCAATAGTTAAAATAACACACTGCCAACAGCCCACTGTACACGACTTTCAAATTCGCATTGCAATGGATACCGCCCACATTGGCAAAGGGTGTGATCGTGGTAGCCGTGGAACATTAGCTACGTATAGACAATGTGGTATTGAAGATGGAATTGATTTGTTGCCATCAACACCAGTTGGCCACCCATGGCTTGATGATGTTTTAAGAATAGAAAGTCCACAAGGTAAGGGGAAAGTTTATTTTGATTTTTTTGTTGTTGTTGCAAAGAAAATTTTTAAAAGTCGCAAATAGGTGATACTCTGGTAAATACTGTTACCCTCATAACAAAGGGTCCCAACAGTTGAGGTTACTGACTGCCAATCTCTCTCTCTCTCTCTCTCTCTCTCTCTCTCTCTCTCTCTCTCATCTCTCTCTCTNCTCTCTCTCTCTCTCTCTCTCTCTCTCTCTCTCTCTCTCTCTCTCTCTCTCTCTCTCTCTCTCTCTCTCTCCCTCGCACAAATTTCATGTTCAGAATAAGCACCAACTGAAAGTATCGAATGAAACAGAAATGTCAAACAAGAATGTCTTGTGATGTAATGTAGGGTGTGTGGGACAGGTATCTCCAAACAGCTCAGGAAAAGCTTACGACTCACGACGTGACAATTATCCTACATATATGACTTCCATTGAGTCCAAAAGTCAAGAATTTTTAAGACAATTGAAGAAGAAGAAAGTCTTTTTCATTCATCATCCATCCTTTTCTGCATTTCTCTGTCTATTTTATTTTAACTTAATGTATCTGTTCATATTCTTTTCTCTAAAACTATATTGAAGCTTTTCCCTTTCAGAACTTGAAGTTTTTACACTTATTCCATACCTGTGTTTTTTGTTCTTTTTCGCCAGCAACGTACAATCAGCAGCGATTCATCACTTGTTGAACTGATGGTACTTTGTATAAGGTTTCAATTCTATTTCACTTTCATAGTTTGGCAACTTCAGTGAAGCGAGATATATTTATTTTTCTATTTTTACACCATATCCAGGTGACGTCGACTACAAATTTGATGGAAAGACAGCAGTCCGGCTGCCGTCTTCTTTCCTGCCAAGAAAATGGTACAAGACGTTAACCATTAACTCCTGGGTTAAAGCGTATAAGCGTGACGGAGTGCAGTTCATTGTTTCCTGGGCCAATGGAATGCATTCTAATTACAGTTATGTGGGATTGTATTTGGCGTACAATCCACGTGAAGACCTCCCGCAGCTGGGATTTATATTGAATAAAGATAACGGAAAATGTCAAGTAAATCGTCAATGGAACTCGCAGGTTGGAGACGGAAAATGGCATCACATTAGTCTCTCTGTAGAAAATTGTAATGTGCAGGTAAGTAATTTATCTATAGCCACTGTTACCATCCGCTGTTATTGTCTGCATAGTTTTTTTATGCTGCTGTTGATTTTCACGTGTCGTTGGATAAGAGGTTATTTGGCGGAATGGTTTGGAGAAATGATGGCACCGACAGTAATATGATTTGGAGAATAGTGTTTTGTTACCTAGGTTTGGTACAAACCTGAAAAGAAAGGAGATAAGAAGCTGTTTTTACAAAGTTGCTTGTTCTTTTGGCCCATCAAACGCAGCCTTGCAAGACAGCTCTCATTTTAATTGAATTAAAGGCAGGGAGCCGGCGTTACCTTGAAAAATGCTGTCACATTGTTTTAAAGTTGACTTCACAGGATTTGTTTTTGCAGTCCAAATTATCAAAGCAGTTATGTTAAATGATTTTCAGGAGATGTGACTAAGACAATCGCTTCTAATATAACGTTGTGCAATTGTTCATTACGTAACGTTAGTACATTGCTTTCTTGAAAATGGGGAAAATTTGGAATCAAAATTTGATACAAATTTTTTATCACCTCGACAGAACATTGAAATTGAGAGAGCAAATTATCCTTTTGGGTTTTTTTTGTCATTTGTGAAGAAAAGCAAGAATAAGTATGTATAAGTATTATAACATATGTATATATGTTTGTGTATCTATGGTACAACTTTTTTCCATACATATATACATGAGAAAGAGAGAGAGAGAGAGGGTGATAATTTCTTCATTGCTAAATTCTGGGAGTTGTATTGGTGTAAGCGAACAAAAATTTATGGCCCAGTGGGTAGCAGTATTAATATTGAGTTATCTTTATTGCTTGTATTTTCAAAAAGGGGAGAAAACTAAAAGAGACTGGCTTCATCTGGTTTTATTTGAAAAGAAGCAATGATTTACTTGCTCCAGTTAACAAATGATGAAAATAAATTGATTGATGTAAATACTCGCAAATAAAACTCACCAGTACTAAAAAATTATAAGGAAAGTTGGTAGCTATATCGCCTGATAATGAACTTTTATTTTGATTTGACGTATTCCATGACCGTACTATAAAAGTAATTTAAAGTAAATTTTATACATGTAAACAAATTATTGCACAATACTGTTTATAAACAGTAACATATACCCTTAACAGTCATGTGTAATCTAACATTTTCTTCGCTTTTGGACAATAACAACAGCTTTGCTTGGAGCTTGGAAATTCTTCTGTTCCTTTTTTCCATGCCGCAGTCATATATCCTTCACATTGTGTGCAGCAGAGTTCAGTTTATATACGGTATCTTTCATTTTTATTATTTTTTTCAGCTGTTTGTTGATGGAAGGGCGATCGAACCTTTCTATTCCAAAGACTTTATTCACAGCCACCAACAGCATATACAGCCGAAGTATGTCATAGGAGGAAGATGGCTGGGAACACAGCAAAAGTACACAGATTACTTCCATGGACGTCTGAGTGGGCTGGTATTACGCCATGGGGCCGTGACGTCAAAGGAGGTATGTCAGTTTGCTTAAAGTTGATACAAGCGAGTATGCCATAAAAGTGGCTTTAATATTTGGTTGGCATTAGTATTTTTGCAGGTAACTGGTTTTATTAAGGACTAGCAGAGGTGCCTGGCGTTGCTCGGGTTACAAAGTGCAATTTAGTAGGTTAAAAAGGTGCTATCAAGGTAATTGTAAGGTATTGCTCGATTAGAAATGTGATGGTAGACCATTTCAGTTCAAAGAGCTGCAACTACCCTGACACTTGGGGTGTGGTATAGAAATGATAGCTAATTTAAACTTTGGTAATCTTACGAAAGATTATGTTAGAATTTAAAATAAAAAATGCTATGGCAATACACTTGCAAAAAAACCCCAACAAAGTAAGTCCTCCCCGGCGGGGAATCGATCCCTGGTCTCCCGCTTGACAGGCGCGGATACTCATCACTAAACTACCGAGGACTTGTATGGTGAAGGAAACTACTTTATAGTAAATAAACTTTTTAAATATTTTTTTGTTTGTTTTGGAATTTATTTATTAAAAATAATCTTGAAATTTTTATATTTTGATTTTGTTCAAATTTTTGACTGGAGGCCTCCTTCACCTTAAAAATGGGATTGGCCGCCCCCTAACGCCTCAGAATATATCCTCCGAGATAAGCTTTTTATATCTCAGATCCTTCCCTGGATAAAGATAGATTCACACTCCAAATTTCAGCTTCCTAAGTTCAGTAGCTTCCTCATAAATTTACTTCAAACAGACAGACAAACAAAGAGACTCACTTTTATATAGAGAAATATAGACAATTTCCTCCTTGTTGCTTTTAGAGTTTAGCCAGAGCTTACAGAGCAATTTACTTACCCCTTTTAAACCTTTGTGAGTTTATACGAAGTAAATATCAACAATGTGTTCTCTCATGCTAATATACACAGTAACTTGTAAACCCAGCTAAAAAAAAGAGTAAAAATGAATACGGTAACTGGATTCTGTTTCGCATATCCCATATTCTTTTTTATATTTTATCGAATATTTTAAATGGTATTGTTTGTAGACCTAATTATTAACATCAGTGAAAATATAGGAATATAAATGAGGTGTGTTTTAAACCAATTTTTAACGGCTTCATAATTTGTGCTCAAACAAGTTGTGACCCAGATTGACACAGTGTGCTTGGTTTGACAGGAGTCTAAGCAGCATGAATGGTTGATTCGTCTCTTCAGGGAGACTGAACATAAGTAATATAATGAGATCATGTAAAGTCTTTCAACCAATACAAATGCCGAAAAGGACAAATGCCGAAAAGGTTAGAAAGGTGCGCCTTCTAATGACGGCTAACAGATCATTAACTATAAGGGATCTGTACGATAAAATGGGTATTTCATGTGGGTCATGTCAAGCCTTCTTTATTGAAGAATTTGGGATGGACTCGTTGCAGGCAAGTTCGACCTTTGGCTTCAGACACCAGAGATAGGGTTTAAAGTTCTGGTAGGTTTGCTATGACAATGCATCATCACACCGTGGTTAACTGGTCCTATATTGCTTAGTGAAACACTTGACTCTGCAACTGCTGCACCCTCGATCACTACCAGACCTCACTTCCTGCATGGTGTTTTTTCATGCTCAAAAGTGATATGATATTCATCTTTGATTTTATTTGTAAATAATATGTTTGCGGTTATATGTTTAAACACAGCTCATTTAAGTGATATTTCATGTTAAAAGCCCTTTTTTTCGAAATAAATTTTTATTTAAAAAGACAAGCATAACTTTTAAATAATAATTATTTATTATTAATTCTACTAATCCTACTATTAATTCTTTATTATGTCATCTCGTGCAGCAGGAAATATCGTTACAATGCATACAATTTCAAATGTTAACAATTATAATTGTTAACATTTAACGATATTTCCTGCAGCACGAGATGACATAACGAATTCGCATCGTGTAATGATAGGTAGTGTGGAGTGCTGGTAATGATAAGAATAAGAATGTGTTTTTTATTTTTATATGATATATATATATATATATATATATATATATATATATATATATATATATATATATATATATATATACAAGAAATAGACGTACACATTGAAAATGTGGGGCGTGTTCGAGCGAGCTTGCAAAAAGAAAAAAAAATTTGTACCACCCCCCTTCCACTTATGTTAATGCACATTTAGTATCTTTTACATAATTTATACACTATATTACGATACACATTCATACACAA
>RDPX01000485.1:12206-71610 GCA_003991215.1 Morbakka virulenta | reverse complement strand
ATACTGTATTATTTCATCGCGTGCAACAAGAAAAATCGGTACAATACATACAATTTTAAATGTTAACAAATATAGTTGTTAACATATAACGTGTAATGATAGGTAGTGTGGAGTGTTGGTAATATAAGAATAAGAATGTTTTTTTTATTTTATATATATATATATATATATATATATATATATATATATATATATATATATATATATATATATATATATAACCAGGAAATAGACGTCCACATTGAAAATGTGGGACGTGTTCGAGCGAGCTTGCAAAAATAGAAAAACATTTGTACCACCCCACTTCCACTAATGTTAATGCACATTTAGTGTCATTTACATAATTTACATAATCATTTACGCTAATCATGCAGACACCAATAGTCGTATAAGCACATATAATGTTGGAAAAGGAAGATTGAATATATCACGATGATTGTACGTTTCCAGCGAATAAGAACAAAAAACTTCAAGTTCTGAAAGGGAAAAGCTTCAATATAGTTTTAGAGAAAAGAATATGAACAGATACATTAAGTTAAAATAAAATAGACAGAGAAATGCAGAAAAGGATGGATGATGAATGAAAAAGACTTTCTTCTTCAATTGTCTTAAAAATTCTTGACTTTTGGACTCAATGGAAGTCATATATGTAGGATATTTGTCATGTCGTGAGTCGTAAGCTTTTTCTGAGCTTTGTTGGGAGAAGTACCTCTCGAAACGTAACTAAGAAAAACCTTACGACTCACGACATGACAAATATCCTGCATCAAAAGACATTTTTGTTTGACATTTTTGTTTAATTTGACACTTCTGGTTGGTGCTTGTTTTGAACATGAAATTTGACCATTATTAAAAAGTTGAGTGTTTTATTTTGCCCTTGTTTTTAGTAGAGAATTCTTTGAACTCTGTAGAGAGCTTTCTTGATATCATATCGTATTCAGGAGCCTCTAGTTGCACAATGCTAAAATAATCATACTAGTCTAAACTCGGTGTAAGGAAAACGAAGGCGAATTGGAGTCTTTCATCAATATTACAACCAGAACAATGTTTTGGTGCAACATTTTTAATGTTTTCTGTTATATATCTGACTAAATTGAATATGGTCGTAGGTTTTCAGAATGCTGGGTACTAAAGCTAGTAAGCCGAAAGTTTTATCCTTTGGGAAGTAGGCAGGTTACAAAACGTTCTGATAAATTATATATTTGGTCGACAGTTATTTTATCACTTTGTTGTTCCGGCATTTGCATAATTGCTAAACATTTTACGATTTAAAAGAATAATACAAACTAAAATTGAGAAAAAGTATCGTGCAGTATGAAGACAGCGTTCTGCCCGCACTGGTAAGAAAGAGAGGGAAAGAGAGGGAAAGAGAGAGAAAGGGAGAAAAAGAGGAACACAGATATATTTTAGTATTAATATTATTATTATATAATTATAATAGTAATTATTATTATTATTATTATTATTATTATTATTATTATTATTATTATTTAAAAAATACTTTACAACGTTTGTGTACTTCATCATTCCCTTGAAGATGCTGGGATCAACCTATGATCCTGGGGCTAAGTTATAGATAGAGTTCTTCTTAGTTAATGTGCAGTTCCAAGAAGCACCGTTTTCTGCAGTTCTTCGATTCTAATATTACCAGGTATTTGTTCAATATATCGATTTATTCCTTTTGTAATAAGTCCAAGAGCTCCTATTACAACTGGAATGACAGTCGTTTTAGTGCTCCACATTTTGCTGATTTCTGTTTCGAGATCTTTGAATTTTGCAATCTTCTCGATCTCCTTTGTCCCAACATTTCTTTCTGATGGTACAGCCATATCAATTAAAGTACAAAAGCTCTTTGATTTATCCTTGGTTACGATATCCGACCTGTTTGCTTTGATTTCTTTGTCTGTGTTAATAGGCATATCCCATAGTACTGTAACATCATTTCCTTCAGCAACTTTGGTTGGTTTATGTTCATACCATTTGTTACTGACTTGAAGCTGGTAGTATTTACAAATCTTCCAGTTAATATACGCCAGTGCCTTATCATGTCTTCCTAAATATTCCTTTTTGGCTAGAACAGGACACCCGGATATAATGTGCTCTACACTTTCATCAAATCATCAAATTCATAGCATAATCTACATTTCAGGTCAGCTCCATTTTTAACAATTTTGTGCTGATAGTATCGTGTTGCTAAACTTTTTATTATTATTATTATTATTATTATTATTATTATTATTATTATTGTTATTATTATTATGATTATTATTGTTGTTGTTGTTTTTTCTTTGGTTTCAGGACGTTGAATGCCTTCTTTCATGTCGAGAAAAGCTCCATCTTTCAGCTCCGCAGACACGAGGCTTTGACGTTACATATGCACACAGATTCAGCACTATATATTTAACAGGGCGTGGAACTATCTCTGATGTAGAGCAGATGCTTCAGGGTGTTGCGTATTATAACACGCGACCCTATGGGACACCAGGAAAACGACCCATTAAAATATCAATGCAAGTGGATAACATTGCATTACCAGAAGTGGAACTCTCTGTTAAAGTTCTAAAGGAGAATGGACCTCAAATTACATTGGCTGGTAAATGTGATCAGTCGCTCAGTAGCTCACCAGCCGAGCTCCACGGTATAAATATTTGCAATGATATCGTAATTTCAATTGAAGGGTGTGTTAATACTCTTGACCTGGCCATAATTTCAGTGGAGCCAGATTTGTATGAGGGAGAGAGTTTAGCCATTCCGAACACTTTCTTAAAGCGATATGGATTAGTTGGAGTTACAAGAGGATCACATTTTATTTTGCATGGGGTTGCACATTATCTTGATTACATGAAAGCGTTAAAACACCTGACATTTATGTCAAAGAATGGACAGAAAAACAGGAATGTTGTTGTCAAGGTAAGAACGTAATCAATTTTTGTATTGCGTATTTCATTTGTACATAGACACTAGCCACAAAGATTGTATTGGTCTTGGTTTGTTTATTTGATCTGTTTTTGTACTTGGACGTCATTGTTGTAAACATTTGTTTTGGCCTTCAATATCTTTTGCATAACACCTGCCGTTTGTGTATGCCAATAAGTATTTTTAACTTTTGGAGAGTTTGGCAAAATTGGAATGCTCAGTGGCACGTTTCCCTTGCATAAATCTGTTTCAAATTATGTAGACATTTTCAAATAGTAATTTGACTGGATCCGTTGGTGTCTTTTTATTCTTATCAGAAGAATAATGTTTGACTGGTACATTTTTAAACCCATCCTAATATTTTAGAAACGGGGTATGACATTATTACTTATGTTAATAAGGTCAAATATTATTTGATGTGAATAATCAAAGAGTGTTACTAATATATTTTATGTAATGTTTCAAAACGCATGTTAGAACTTGCTTTCATTTCTTCTTAGATTATAGTATCCAACGACAACGGGAGATTTATGTCCAATGAATTAGCCGTTGAAATAAAATACACCCTCCATACAACTGTGACTCATGGCAATAAAGATAATCTAATAATGGTAAACACGATTGGCCTTGATCGCCTTCCGGGTGCTGTAACTTTTGATAAAAAAGAGGGTTTGAAGAATAGCAGACTCGGGGCTGCAAATACACGTACTGGTTTAATGGTGCTCAGCGCCATCTTTAGTGTGTCACTTGTAACAATCATGGTTGGCTTTGCCGTTGTCCGATTTAGGTAAGTAAAGATGAAGTGATTTTAAATAAAATACATACTATCTTTTGTTGATTTATATTTTGTTCTCCTTTTAAAACGCTGTAAATTTTTACTGTTTATTAATAAATTAACATATTTATTGATTAGTTAATTAGTTACCTGTTTGTTTATTTACAATTCCTATTCACGATACTATATACTGAAGCCCTTGACTATTGTGAAGTGTTCTTTACGTTAATATGTAACTGTTGTTAAATCTTGAAGTGGTACGTGATAAAATGGTCACGTTATAATGATTCATTGGCACTGGTTTCCTATTAATGCAGGGTGAACATACCAGCTGGAAAAGTGTTTTACACCTCGTAAGCTGAAAAAGGTTTTTTATAGCACATTATATTTTCTAATAACGACGTAATCTTCATTAATCACGACAGTTTTTTCTTACCTCCCTTCCTCATTCTGTACTTACAAAACGGGATACAGTCGCGGGTCAAACGCTATGACCGTAAAATACGTTCGGTTGGACATGTAAGAGTGTTACCGGAGCAAGATAAAAAAACAGATTTATTCGTGGTTAATACCAGTTAAATGGTTACAATGTCTTCATATGAAGATAGATACATTTAGAGACGAAGTCAGACACCAGGGTTACAGTAATCTGATTGGCATCATAAAAACAAGTTCATAATTGGCAATGTAAAATAAACAATATATCCCCACTGGGGATATATATGTTCATTACTCAAATATCTTAAAAGAAGCTCTTCTCTGGTTAGAGAGTATTTGTAACAGTTTGAAAATTTTTTTTTGGTAGTTAAATGGCAAAGCAAGAAAATAGGCTACAGAAACAATACTTTCCGTTTGAACTTTATAATCACATGTTTTCAAAAATACCAACGTAGCTGGAACCATAAAACGGTAGACCAGAGATACAAAAATAAATATAAAATAACTTCATTTGTTCATTTTAATGATAAAATCCGATGATAAGAAGATAAAATCCGATGGATTTCAATATACCATGGTATTTTTTGGTATGCATTTTATTTGTCTTAATGCCTTGGTCGTATTTAAGCAAGCTTATTTGAAAGACTGCAATTTGCGCAGTAGAACACCAACCATAAATGATGGGATATTTTTGGTTGTGTTGGGTTTAGTTAAATGACAGATATTTGGGGTCGTTTGTCATGAAGACCCAGGATAGGCTTTGATATTCGTGACATTACAGGAGCATTATTGAAATACAACTGAAAATACTATGGGTTGAAGATGGGATGGTTATGTATTCTTTACATTAGTTTGACTAAGTTTTATTTTAATCATCTATTTGTTGTAACATATGAAAAACAGGTAAAAACAGGCTTCTTTCAATATTGCATATTTTGCCATTTGTTATTTTTCAGGTCAGGTCCAAACGTATTCCCCCATTTAAGGGTTTCTTGATATAGCTTTTTGTTCGTGTATTACAGTTTCAACCACCTGAAAAAGCCTTAGACACACACCCATTTTTCTCTGCAGGCGTAATCGTAGCAACCCAGAGGATGCCGACAACCGTGTTGATTTAATTTGGGACGATGAAGGGCTCGCACCAGTTAACATCACAATTAACCCATTAGTGCGGCTAAGTTACAGGGATGGATCGCTTACGGATAACACGTTGGATGCAGAAACAAGTGGTGGCAGTAGTGATAGCGATGATGAATCCGATATTGATCCGGAAGTTAGAGACCGCCTGGAATGGGACGACAATTTCGATGAATTGCGTCAAGACTCGTTCAAAACTTCAAACAGCAATATTGAAGGACTTTCTGACGAGGATGGTGCCGATGACAACAAAAATAACCCCGATTGCTAAGATTCTTTTAACATTATTTCCTTTTTGACCCAAAATCTTTAATAAAAGTGGTTATTTCGACTACAGTCGATTGTGCAGAGGTTATTCCTAATTCTTATTTATTGACGTGCGACTAGTTTTTTCCATAATTTATTTTCGGATTGTTTGGAACTGATAGCATTAAATGACACAGACGCCAGCAATACACTAAACGGCAACATTAGCGCCAACTTAATAGGATACCAAAGCTGATAGACATACAGTGTTCGTCGTATGCTGTGTCCTTGTTTAAACACTATATGTGATTTTCACGATAGACTTGTTATAGTGTAATCAGTTAAAAAATCAGTTAAACCCACCCAAAAAATAGAATACGAAATTTTTACACCTCTGTGGAGGACTTACTATGATTAAACTCTCAGTTGAAAAGTGTGTGTTATTGCTTAATGCACACAATGTAGTAAGTTGTTTATTATTTAACATTGATGAATGTGTTTTTCAGAATTAATACGTTAGTATATTCATCACCGTACAAGTGCAAACAACAAGAAGCATATTGTTAGAACATTCAAGGAATACATTGTACTCAAATATTTCATGGTTATTTCAGGTAAGCTAATTTTGTACCAGATACGTGAGATTTGAATTTTTCATTTAACAGTTCAGCTTTCCGAAGCCTTATAAAAACATTTAGTTGAAACGAATAGCTATCAATGTTTAATTTGCTAATTATTCAAGAAATAAAAGGTAGCGTCTAGCTACAGAGAAATTTGGCAGGAAAGAGTACTATTTAATTTTGTATTAGTACGACATCAACCAGCAACGAAACATGGACAAGGGGAGAGGTGAAATGCTACCAAGATTTTTTATAAATTCTCTGACGTATGTTCGCTCTAAAGATGTTGTTGTTCCTGTAATGATGGAACTAGGAAGATTTTCTTTAGAAAGTAGCCCTCAGTTCGTCAAGTGCAAGGAGTTGTAATTTGATGCGAAATACTTAGTGGAAATGTGCCCATGGCCAGAAACTATTATTCTATTCTATATTAGATGAAAAAAAGATCAATCGGCACTTCGGTATTCACGTGTTCTCTAGTAAGTTTGATGTACTTTGATCTTATTCAAATGTTAGTACATGTTTAAAAACATGGTGTTTTGGTTTGGTTTTTAGACATATACTGTATTGGTAAGTCTTTGCCAATTCACCGTACAACTACCTAAAAAATTTAAGTTTTACCGCGTTAACGTTTACTGTATATGTTATTCAATTTTTAATTGTTGATAAATTGTCATGGTCCTGAGAGCCTTGGGTAGGTAAAATTTTAAAAAGTATTTACTCTAATTTTTTGTTATATGGTCATGTATTATAATTTACAATTTAGCTATTCTAATTTTGTACATTTTACTGGTTTTTTTATTTTTGTTTGTTTTGTTTTAAGGAGAAGTCTTTACTTTTTTATTTTTAATATTGTGTTTATATGGATTTTATTGATGTTATATTATTTGACTTACAAATATAATGTATTATTTAATGTTAGATTTCTTAATCAGATAGACTATTATGACTAATTTTGCTGCCCATTCTTTTCAGTTGCAACACCAGTCGTATACAACATCCTGCATTTAATGCTATAGTATATATATTTAATTATGTTTTCCAAAGGGCTTTTTGTCATATTAAGAACAAACAGAGAGAAGCCCTGTCGTAAACCAGATAGCATTGTTTTCTGTTTGGAATAAAAAATTTTAAGATTGGGTTTTTGAATTCCAATATTCTATAACCGCACATTGATTGCCTTTATCTTAGTGAAAAGGTACCGATATTCAGAAAATTCATCCGATTTGGTTTTGATCAAAGTTAGCTTGTTCATGGTCCGATCAGCTTTCAACTTCCCCATCGCTGCAAGTTATCTCTTAGTTTGATTGTGCAGTAGAACGTTCAGAGTGTATAAAATTTCAATTGTTCTGGATCACACTAAACTGTTTGGAAGATAGTTAGACTCCAATACATAGATTATTTTTGCAACTGAATCCGAAAATAGAGATTCCGGAGTCCTGACCTTGTGAAGATGCCTTGATCACTTCCAGATTAACGTCGCTGATATCGTATTTCTGGGGTAATGTATGATATTACACTCCATTTGGAAGTTTAGAAATTTTGCAGATTGTGCGACTTTTTGTGGACAGGCATATTTTTAGTAAGACGCTTCCAGTCAGTATTCTAATGAAAAAGGGCGTATGTAAACAGGGGACACCGGAATCAAAGCGGTTAGTAACAAACTCCATTTTATGACAAAGGTATCGTTTGCAAATATTAGAAGATAACTGTTGGCTCCAATAAGAGACCCTAAATTTATGCCCTAATACTTCAATAGACGATGATGGAATGAGTGTTGTAAATTGTATCTCTTGGCCGTCGATATATACTTATATCTTTCATTGCATACTTTGCTTGTTTGTTGGTTTGCCTGTCTGTAAGGTAATCCTTTATATGAGAACCATACAGAGAAGCAAGCTTTTTTCTGTCATAAAATGACAATCCTTTGCTACTGGTATCGACTCTATGGACTAGTATTCTGTATAAATTGGCTTATACATTTTATTTCAAGCGTTCAATATTTCCACCACTGCACATGTATGATTAGGGTATCAGTAGGGTATCAACTGCGTGGGAAATATCACTTTATTTCCCGCGCCTGTGTGTGGCTTGTGTGGTAGTGGTGGGATCAGTTAGCCATCGTTTTATGAAGTTACGAGATTTCATTTACCCAGCATTGAAAAACGAAGAAGGATTCCCATTCGCTTTGAAGCGTATGTGCATAAGAAATTTAATGTCAGGTTATGTTCATAGTAGTACTTTGTGGAAGCACATAAAATCTTCCACATAGAATTGATAGTGTAAAGTAAGCTTGTATTGGTAGAACAAGAACATGTAAATAGACAGCATTTATTTAAGTATTTTATTTTATCTGAGTAACGATTTGGATAAACGGGCATTGCAGATCGCATGAATCAGAGCAGAAAATTAGAAAACATGGGTTTTTAATACCTGGAGTCGTTTAAAACACGTTCTGCTGTCAATGAACGCTGTTACGTATCACAATCATAGTTTGTAGTAATTTTGCAATTATGTTTTCTTCCACATCGTTGTTCAAACATAAATTGTATTAAACATGCAGCCTTTGAGTTGCGTGACTTACAATGGTGTCACTAAAGTGGACCACGTTTTTAGTTACGCCCATTTCCAAGTTTCATTTGTACGTGTTTTTTAAAATCAATGCGTATTTTCGTTACAAACAACTTCGTACAACACCAGCCGTTACTGTTTTTATTACATGAAAGGTAGAAAACTAGGACCGATTCATTCCCCAAGTAGCTTGCGCTGGTTATGAGAGGATTAAACGGCTGTGCCTATATTCTAGGCTCGAATTTAGTCGGGTATTTTTTTACCCAACAGATTCCCTTTCAGCAAACACCAGTAACGCTGTTGACCGGTAAATCGTAACATCGTGTAGAGGTATTTTCGTAGAATACTAGCACGAATTTTGATTCCCCCCCCCCCGTATGCATTGTTATGTCCTCTAAACAAAAGCCATGCGTTTTGCATTTTAAAAACTCTTTGCATCTTTGTAGCCTATCTTCTTCAAATATATAAGTATACATACTATTCATTTTGACATTTGTAATGAAGCCCGGCCATATGATAGACAGACGATGACTTTGAGCTTTATCGAAAGTAGCTTGGTTTTGACTTCACTCAGATTGGCATTTACTTTTACAAAAGTGAGATTTAAAAGTTAAGGAAGTATTTACTTCGGTTTTTATTGCCTTTTCAAAAGGTAGGGTAATTCAGATGTCAATTTCAGCAAAATAAAACCAGTTTTGAAAAGTATTTTAATACTTGTGGCCTCTGCATCCTCATACGGAGGATCTTCTGAGTTCTGCGGTACGAGCTATAAATCGTAGACCATGTGGGTGACACATGCACTTCGTTTTCCTACTATCAACGCAGGAGCTAAATAGCGATGACCTGTATTAATTGGAAGTGGGCTAAATAGCACCTTATACCCTGTACTACTTTCATCATCTGTTATAGCAAAATCCTTGCTTGATTTTATTTACAGACGAATGTACTGCAATATCATATTGCAGTACAACATTTCTTTCCCCATTTTCCCGCTTATTCTGATTTTTCCAATTACTACCTTGGCTATAATATTTTTCGCCTTCATTAGTGTGTTTCGTACTAAGGACAGAGTTTATTTTTTTAATTAACAAAATAAGGTGCTGTTACGTTCCAGACAGTAAATCCTCGTTTGGTAGCTTACTATTTAATACAAATAAATTCTAAGACGAGAATTCCAATATTGGTATTTTTATGCAGACATTTCCACACTCCAAAAGGAATTGCTCAGAAAGGAATGTAATTGTGGTTCATAATGCACTTTGTTTACAATGCGGTGTGTATATAAACATTAAAGATAAAAACGATTTACAGAAGATGGCGCTTACTGGAGTAATGAGGATAATTATTGTTGAATGTAATGTGCTGTGTTTTTACAATTGAAACCCATTCCATAGTTTTGGGGGTGGGATGGATGTTTATCAGGCTGCGAGGTTTGAAGTTGAGGACCCAAACTTTGTTACATTTTCCCCAAATTCACTTTGGGAGAAAAGCTATAAAACTGACTATGACGTTAAGTGGAATAATCTTAAAGGCAAGAGCTGTTACGGAAAATGTAAATAGCAATTTCCTCAGCTTCTTCAGTAAGGATATCTTGCAAAAGATTGTACCCAGTTCTCGTTAGGGTATCTGTGGTTAAATTTTTAAGTCTAAAGAATACGCTTTTCAAGGTTTATTTTTGTTAACAATAATAGTTATTTAAGTATAGATCAACTAACTAGTAAAATAATAATATGATATGAATAATAAGATATTTGGTTTTCCTGGTTACAACACTTCTTTTTTGTCTCGTGTCTTTTGAACTGCAACATACGAAAGCCTTTCAAGCAGACTCACCGAACTTAAAATGTGTTATTTTTATCTGATCTGCAAAACAGAGATCTGTGATAGTCAGTTGTCAGCGTTACTTACATTCGGCGTTTTATCCACCCGGTTTACCAAGTAACAAAATTGTGTTGGTCACCTTTATAAGACGTGTTGGTGATATGTCATTTTTTAAAAATTTCTCGAAAGTCTAAGGTTAAGAATTCTTATAGCAACTGGCTTGTGAAAATCAAGACCATTTACATTAAGACCTATAGTTGTTTCGAGCACTACAGGCCAGTGTTAGTCAACTCTTACTCACCAGCAAATAGTAGCTAGTAAATAAACGAAAGAAATAAGTTTCTGGCATGTAGTGGACCTTAAACACTACAGCCCTATTTCGAGAGAATCGTTGGCCCTCTCATTGGGTGAAGTGACCTTTATTACGGGATACAAAGATTTTGAATAAAATATGATTACAGAAATTTCAATAGTTGCTTCGTTGAATCCATGCAAACGGGTGTGAGTTCATGCCTTTTGTTGAAGGTACGTTATTGGGGCTTTGTTAAAATAAGGAGTTTTACCATAAACGGAGGCTGTAGCTAAACGCTACAACCTCCGTTTAATGAAAGGCCTATGCCATGATTTTTCAGATTCATAACTCTAGCTTCGAATCCTGAAGGTGTAAGATATATTTGCTACTCCCCGTTGGGTTTCTTTTCTTCGAGTCTCGAAATGACGTGGTGTGGTTTCTGTAGCGGAAGTTGAATTCAGCGTCTGATCGACATGCCTTAGTCGATTTGTGATCCCCAACAGTTGTTTGGTGTAGAATGTTGCGAGAAACATTTTTCTTTAAGTGGGGTGTCCTTTTTCACCCTGTAGTTGCAGTTATTCTCATCGACTGACGTGTTACGATCATTTTCTCGAGCCTTGGCATGCACAAATAGTTTCCTTCAGGCGCATTATTGTAGATCTTGCAGGTGGGGGTCTTCTTTCGTAAATGAATCGTTGACAATTGTAAAATAATTTTCTCTTATGTTATAACTTTAGACGCTTTTGCTGTGTGGAGGTTGCACCATGTTATTTCTTGGTCTGGACTTGTTCTTGGGCGGTGATACGCCTTCTGTGGTGTAGGAAAAACATTTTTCGTTGTAATTTTTGTCAAAACACTTCTTGTAGGGCCGTAGGTCCTACAAGAAGTGCTTTGCAAGTCCGATTTTGTACAGTTTTGGGTATTGCTGCTGTTTCGTTCCAATATTGGCGATACAAAACACGCATGTCTGAAAAAAGGGGTATCTGTTAGTTTCACAAGGAAAGGTGTAATATTGAAATATCCTCGCAATTTTTCAATTAACAAAGATATGCTCAGCTTACAATTCTTACATTTCAGATATAATTGTTATGTCCATCGTTGCAAAGTCTGGGAAGATGGAGGGAGAAATGATACTGTGGATGTTAAAGGGGACGGCGTTTTTCGGGGATTGAACTGTTGATTGAAAAAAACCATGGTCGTTATACTTTATTTGTGTGGACATATGCAGGAGGTAGCCGAGTTTCATAACCCTGTCTGAAGGCGAGTAATGTCCGGCTCTTAACATACAGTGGAGTTTTTCTACCTCGTTAAGTCGTTCAAAGTAATTTGGCTGTTTCAAACAAAGAAATCTTTGAAATTCAAAATCAAAACTTTTGAGCCGATGGTAAAGATCGGCTCAAATGTTAAATATAGTCAAATATAGACAGCCCCATCAAGCAGTAGCAGCGTACACATGTTCACTGCGAATGCAACATTAACGATACATATTTCTTCACGAGGGAAATTAGAAAACAACGTACATGAGCAACAAATGACCATGTATAAAAGACACGTGGGGTTCTAAGGCACACAGGACCAGTTACGCTAAATTTTTCCAAATCTTTTTTGCCGATCCATTTAAGTTGCAGCATCAAAAGACGGTTTAAAATTAGTTAAGAGTGAAGATTATTTCAGTCTCTGTTCGACCCTGATTAAAGCGTGAACAGCGAAGATCGTGTCTTGCTGTTTGTATTTGTAACAGTTTTTGTTTGCAACAAATGTTCCAGCACTGCCCTTTTACTAGCCTTGTACGTCCATGGTATGCGCAAAACTCTTCTCGGGCAAAAGTTTCCACGACTTCGTTTATCTTCCGATTTCCCACTTACCGCCAACGTTACCCTCGCATGTCACTAAGCGTACTATTTTGTCATGAACACCCCTGCAGCACGTCTGCCTTTGCTATTCTGGCATTGGTTCAAAAAGCTGGCAACAAACATTTTAATCCAGAACTCCTGTACTTAAACAACCTCTCCGTGTAGCTCTCTTTATGCACTCTCTCTTGTCGCTGCAAAGAATTCTTTGAAGCTGTTCTGTTCATCACTATTATCATCGTCATCTGTGCCTCCAATTATTCGTCGCTCAAAATCATCTCGTTTTATGTTATCTGAGCAGATGACGCACTTCTTTCCTGATTGGTTTCCTGTTGTTCACTTCTCCTCATGACAGCCACTTTAGTTTCTTAGTTGGTGCAAGGTTTTTTCCATTACAAGTTATCATAACCATTACACCTTTATGACAAACTATAAAATACGTCAATACCAGGAATCACAAGAATGTACAAGTCTCCACCTCAACCGCTGCCTCCTTTACTATGGAGTAAGAAAAACACTTCGTGTTCCTCTTAAAGCTGTGCTGTCCACCTTCAAGGCTTTTATCCCCTTGTCGCCATGAATTCACATTGAAATCATGGCGAAAAATGCAAACCACAACCTAGCGAACTTACGGTTCCACACAGTACGCATCCAGTGGTAAAAACTTTCTGTGGCAAGGCGATTAATACGGACTTTTCACAATTGTCCAACAGTTAGTCACCTATTAATTATATTCATTTATTATTTTCTTTGTTTATTCGTCTGTCTCGTTCTCTTCTACTCCCTCGCTAGTGTGAGAAACTTAAAAAATGCGCTTTTGGCAGTTGACGACAACATTAGGTGATGTAGTAGCTCCATTCTTTACTTGATATCAACCAAGGTTAATAAATATCGTTAAGAAAGGAAAAACATTCAACCCCTCCTATATATTGGCAGTGCAAGAAAAAAACTTTAATCAATAGATTTTTAAGGCTTTTATTAACGCGCCACTCAAACCTATTTCCGCTCGAGAAACTTGTACTTCGTTTCTTTTTGCAGATTGTCACACTACCTTCTCTGAGTTCACCATTGAGACTTATTTTCCTGGTTGAAGATTTACATTTTGTAGTTGCCGTCTTCTCTTCACATCCTCTCATAACGAATAAACTTAGGATTTGGCCACCACTTAACACAGTCACACGAGTAGCTCTTTTTTTCGCACTCATATCCTATCTGTGGTATTGGTTCATCTACTAGTCTACTCGCCTTGCAACGTACGGCTGCCAGACATCAATTCTTACTGTCAGCCACATACACAGTGACATGCGCTAGCGGCAATTTTCTGTTACTACCCCATTCAACAAACGATCGTTGCCTACAATAACATCCTAAGATTCTTCAGGTCGAGAAACAGTTCGAGTGGCAGTTCCTGTTTGGTTAGTAACGAAATAACCCCGGTACCGATCAAGTCCGAGCAGTGTGGGTGGTTTATATACTTAACTGCGCTCCAGTAATTCTTGACTTCAAATAATTCTACTAGAAACTCTCCTCTTCATCCCGTGCTGTCATTTACTCTAGTTTCCTGATATTTAACAAAATATAAATGATTGCAAGCAAAATGCAGATTGTATTTTTAGTCTTTATTGGGGTGTGACAACCTGAAATTCATGTTCGTACCTGAGAGGGGAAAAAATGAGCGCAGTATACCCGTAAACACTGCTACAAAAAAATCGTAGCGTAAAATTTTTATATTCTTATCCAAAAATACATGATTTCTTTCCAAATAAGAAAATATAATTCCTTACATGTCTTTACAAGTTGAATGTAAACCTTAGAACTGTTGACGCCGAACTATTAAATGATGGTGAAACGCCTGATTAAGAGAGGATATATCAAACTACATTTCATGAATGACCAATTACGACATTCAAAATACATGACTGAACTTAATGATTCACGTAACCTGTATTTATTTTCACGAAAGTGATCAAAATATGTAATGCATTTGCATAAAAATGAATTATATTGGAAATAAAATTTCTTTGGCGAGAGCTAATGCGCAATATATTTATAGAAATCATTTCTCGTTTGTTTCCCTTAAACAATTCCAAGTGAAGCCCATACTCCTAAAAAGTAGTTTCCCAAATTCAAATTGGTATCTTCCAGCAGCCAAATTTATTCCCTAAATCTTCGGTCACCATCTTTGCTACGAATGTACGCAGTTGTGTCTTGTCGACAAAGGATATATATTTGTGCGACCGTCATTTACATGTTATATCTTTGGGCTTTACCGGTGGTTAAACCGAAACTGAACTTGAACAATTAAATGGGTTTAGAAGCTCTGGAATTGCTTTTGTTTTTCTTGAAAAGCCTGTCTTTTAGCTTTCTTCTCCTCTGCTTCCTGACGACGTGCCTCTTGTTCTTCTTTGATTTCCTGTTCATATTTGCTGCTGAACTGAGCTTGCTTTGCTTTTGCTTCAAAGAAATCTTTAGCACCAGTAACTCCTGTTTCATCTACATCAATTTCAGTGAGCTGTGCTAGCTTACTTAGACCAGAATCCGCAAGAAGTTCGCCAGCAGCTGCTTTTCTGAATATCAGAAGGAACTGTAATTCAAAAAGAGAACAAAATCTATTTACTAAATACATCAACATACATTTACGCACAATTAAGCATTGATAATAAAATGGACATGAATACAAGCGAAAATGAAGGAATAAGAATGCAACATATGTTTATGTGGTACGTTAACAACTGAAGTAAGGTATGAATGTTTTGGAAATAGTGGTGAATCGTTGTTACAGAATTAAAAACATCATGTCAATGATGCTAAATGATTTTAATTTCATTTCGACTTTCGGGTCGTCCACTTCAACCATAAACAAGAACTGAAATTTTCTTAAGTCCAAACCAAGTTCAAATAAACCTGTAATAACGTTACAAAAATACAATGCTAAAGTAAAGACCAACCAGAAAAAGGAATAAACATACTCTTTCCTTTTTGAAAGGGAAAGTAAAACTCAAAACGGTTTTTAATCAAGTCTCAGATGCTAAGTACTTCCCATCAGACCACGATTTGTCACCAGAAAAAAGAAAAGCAATACTAACTGTCAACATGTGTGTGACAGTCATCTTGTTTCAACAATTACAAATTACACTTTCTCTTCGCGTGAAAAACTAGTAATGCTTAAATAGTTTGAAGTACTGTTATTATCATTTTTCAGATGGGTTTGAAGGGTGTCTCTATCTGCTCGAACTTTGACCACTCATCAAGTGACTCTTGGAGGAACACGGTAGTACTGGCCGTCAAACCTACAGTAAATTTGATTTGTGTTAGTTCTTTTAAAGTTCCTTGACACATCGTAAAAAAAAAGAAGCTCAAATTTGCATCTGCAGTGTAACAACAACATGTTAAAAAATCAATTCACATTTTGTTCTGTTTAAAGTGTTTAAAAACTTACCTCCCTAAAACTTATCCTGCCATCGTTATCCTCATCTACTTCCTTTATCATTGATTTTAGTCCTAAAAATGTTTGTGGCGCATCTAATTTTTCCATCATTACTTGCAACTCATGCTGATCAATAAACCTGTTACTGTCTGAATCATATCTGTCGATTAAAAAATATATGGTAACATATCAAAAGCATATTAAATAAAACTCCGGGCGAATTTAAACAAGAATGACACTGCTAGTCTCGAAACCTGTAAACTTCAACATTGTTTGTTGACTGGTACCCTAGAAAAATGCTGGGTACCACTTAGCACCATCAAAAAGACAGTTTGATGTTCCTTTACGTCATCCTCATAAAATTACAGATTTGATCCATATCCAAACCCTTTCCAAAACCATGTTCTGAACTCAATTGTCAACTTCTTCTAAGAGAACTTCGAAGTGGTATCTCAATCAAATAAGATACGTCTTTGACACTTGAAACTTGCCAGGTTTTCATATTTCCTCCATCTATTTCATGTGCAAGTAAAATCTGCCTAATTTTTAATTCTCACATTCATATTTGTTAAAAAACTCATTTGAATAGTAAAGCTTTCACGTCCTTTCAAAAATAACATTCAACAAGATTTAATACAATACTTCACATATTCCTTGAAAAAAACTTGTGAATACATTATGGACGGCAATTCTCATGTGACATTATTACTACAAATGAAAGCGATGAACACTGGAATGGCGAAGAACATTCCATGGCGCCAAAAAAAATTCTCTTGAAAAATGAAAGCCATAAGCATAAAATAGAATAAAAGCATGTTGATTATCCTTGTATAACAAGAACTTTAAAACAATTCGAACAATCTCCATTAAGTTTAATCTATATTTGTTAGTTATTTTATAATACAGTGCAAGTTGACAATGCCAAAAGAAAGTCATGGGAAACATGTATCCAATCCAATCAAAGCGCAATAAACTCCTTGTGGGGTGCCACTGACGATCAAATGACAAAGAAAATGACAGGAAAATACAAATGGAATGTTACATAGAAAATTAAATTTTCATTTGGTCCTTATTTTATCTGGGCAATCAGTATTATTTTGCTCCTGTTCTGTGGTTGCCGTATTTTCAATAAATTGTTTTGTTTACATAATACAGTGAGATAACATACAGTGAGATAACATACAGTGAGATAACATACAGTGAGATAACATACAGTGAGATTGGATTCGCCACTTGTTATCAATATTGACTTCTTTATCACACAGGAAACTTTATCAATGTTTTTCACTCTTGCTCAACTTAAAAAAAGGTTAAAATTCAAACAAGCCACAATGCATATATGCAAGAGACCGACAACACTAAAAATTTATACTTGCATTAAACTCATCATGTCTTTATTTTCAGCAATACAGTTAGTTGTATGTATGATCAAATAGGTATTGCGAAAAATTAATTAACAAAATAGGCCCTTGAAACTGCAGTCATATATAAGTTGAGTACCTCAAAACAGTTTTTCCCCTTGGATTAACAAAAAAGCTATTCATACGCCTTTAAAGAAAACAACTGATAGTATGGTTGCTGCTGTCCCTGGTATTCAAGAAAAAGAGAAGAAAGCATACCTGCTTGTTGTTTTGGGTATTTTTTTAGAAATGTTGAAAGCTCCAAATGAAAACTACCTTAATACCTCTATAAAACAATTCAACAAAATTTTAAAGGAGGAAAAAGCACATAGTAAGATGGCAATGATCACCACCACAAACTATTTTAAGACAGAGTTATGAAGCACAGCATGAATATTTGACGTTGGAAATTGATTGTGCATAAAACAACACATACTATATCCAGAAAGCTCATCGAGGATGCCAGCATGCCACACCTTAAGAAATGTCTTGGAAATATCAAGAGCTATAATAGGATGCTCTTGATCAGAGTTATTCATAATTCTATGGATATGTTTTGCGCACAGTCACAACACAACTACTGGAGCAAAATCTTTCAAATCTGAACTGCGCAATAACAAAGACCTAGGTTATGCAAGAATTCCACCAATGCACGGTTCATTTGTCGTTCAAAAGAGTTGCTACCTGTTAGGATTAGATGGGTTGCCTGAATTCTTGGGGGCATAAAGAACATCAGAAAACTTCCAAGATCAAGAACAAAGACTCCAAATGGAAGCTATTGAAATATCAAGAGCTATAGCACATCCTTTACCAGACTTAACCAATAAACCTAGATACATTCTTTCAATAGTCAAATGATTACCAGTGGTGGGAGGCCCTTTAAGCCCATATTATTACACAGAAGAATGAATTAGAAATCACTGACAATGGATTATATGAAACAGCAAGGAAGAGAAAAAACTGGTCGGCCCCAGGTATTGATAGTATACAAAACTACTGGTGGAAGAAGTTCATTGGTGCTAGGAAAATAGTGGTGAAATGTATGAACAAATGGAATGAATGCCCACAGAAAATGCCAAAAATGGATGACCGGTGGAAGTACTATTCCCAAATACAATGAGCTTGGTTAATGTCAAGGGGGATCAATCAATAACATGTTTGAACACATATTACAAAAATTGTTGCTAAGTACATGAAAGAGCATGTGACAACAAAAATGAAATTCTGGACAAAAGTCAGCTAGGGTTGTGCTCAGGAGTGTTTGGAACAGTTGATCAATTATTGGTGGATAATGCCATATTGGATAAAGCAAAGGGAAAGAAAAGAAAGTTGGCAGTGACATTCTATGACTACCAAAAGTGTATGATACAGTCAGACATGACTGGATGGAGAGAGTTCATAGATGGATGGTAACACTGGATAGTTTTAGAACTCTTGAAAGTGATGATGAAAAGATGGACTACATGATTAGAAATTAATGACAATGGAAACATAAAAGTGAGCAGATGGATAAACATCAAAAAGGGTTTCTGCAAAGAGACAAGATGCTCACTCATGGTTTTTGTTTGAGAGCACAAGGAGAAACCATAAGGAAGACTCATAGTGTGTTCACTGATGACTGAAAAGTATACCAGGAAAGCCACAAAAAGCTGGAAGTAGCAAATGAGACAATTGTGAAGGGTAGTATGCATGCAGGAGCATGTTATGGAGTAAAGAAATGTCCTAAAGTAATCTTTGGAGACGGTAAGATGGTGAAAGGTGGATTGACAGCTAAAAAAGAAGCCTGCACAAATTCGTAGGATGTGAACATGGTGATAAAATAGATGTGAAAATGGTTATGGAAAGTGTGAAGAAAGAGGTATGAAAGAGGACAAGACAACTGGTCAAACGAAATTTGAATGATAAGCATCTCAAGCAAATCATTAATGCAAGAGTGGTCCCACTGGAAGGTTATATCATGAATGTACATAGACTTTGAAAAGGAGGTATAGAATGCTTGGATAAAATAGTGAAAGATGAGCTACAGGCTGCCAACAGCCACAGGAAGCAAGCCAGCAATGAAAGACTATAATAGTAATAATTAATTATATTAATAATTAGTCCTGGGTACTGACATTAAACTGCATCAAGTTGTGGAGTTTTGATGTGGGGAAATGTGGTTACCCTTTGTCACAACTACCTACAGGTCACCCTTGGGCAAGGTGTAGCATCTGTAAATCTACCCTGGGTTGACATTTGGCAGGGTTGTCTGTCTCATGGGGGGGGGGACTCTTTAGCCTTGGTTGGCAACCTCCTTAGTGATGGTGTCAAAATAAAAATAACAGGGAAGGAAAACCTTGCATAAACCAACTCTTAAATTTCGATATGAGTGCTCAAAGAAACTTATTAAACACCAATGTGCAGAAGGCCAGAACATTGTGTGAAGGCTTTTTGTCCAGCAGGGGAAGATATGAGGCTTCTAAGGTTGTCATCACACGAAATCCTTGTCAACCAGAGAAAAATAAGACCACAAGGGCAAAAGAGTTAAACATGACTGCAATGAAATGTTTTTCATCATCATCATCATATTCAGTTTAACGTCCGTTTTACATGCTAGCATGTGTTGGACGACGTT
The DNA here is from genome assembly GCA_003991215.1 of Morbakka virulenta. NCBI lineage: Eukaryota > Metazoa > Cnidaria > Cubozoa > Carybdeida > Carukiidae > Morbakka > Morbakka virulenta. Next base: position 51,506 of record RDPX01000485.1, on the reverse strand, counting down.
TTTGTAAAAGATAAAAAATGATAACCTGATATTAGCTAAAATCACCTTGTGCATGACTGATCTTAATACTAATTTTTAGCCTCTGGCTATACCACTTTTGTGTTTAAGGTCTCAAGTGAAGTTATCTCAATAACTTCATTTTGTTTGTTTCTTCATCTTCCATTTTATAGAAGAAATATTCATTTTTTGGCCCCTGGCCTGTTTTACATAAAGAACCCCAACATTTTTCCTCTTTTCTAACCGAGAAATATTTCTGGCAGGGGTGCACTGCTGGCAGGAACCTCCTCTGGTAACCAGAAATTGACACCATCTGATAGAAGTAGACTACCACAATACATGTTCATGGCAAACTTTATCATGCTATCTCTAAAAATGTTGGTGAATGAAGACCCATCACCAAGTGCAGAATAAAATGAGGATTTTGCCCAAAACTGTTTTGTGCAAAGCTTGATGGCAAACAAAGTAAGCCAGCCCTCTTCAAACTCAAGTCCAATTCAAAGCAAAATACTAGGTTTGCATCTGGTATAGTTGTCTGTTTCACGGTAAAGACTCACTAGGCCTTTTCAGTCTTGGTAGATGACCCTTCTTAAAAAATATGTAGATAGCAACACAAGTAGTTGTGTCACACATCAACACTCTTTTCATTTGCAAACTTGTACAATGTGTGGAATTGTACTGTATTGTATTCTATTGTAGAGAGATGGGTAGCTAAAGTAGTCTGCATTGATGCCCAAAGTGGATTTCATGAACTCAACCACATTCTGAGGGCTGGAAGCCAGCCAACTCATCTTCACAGAGTGGCAATCTTCACATGGAACCCATTCCATATGTAGCATCTAACCAGCCAGTGCTCAACATCTTCTTCCTCTTTTCTGCATTTTGAGTGCTAGTGCATTTATTTTGTACACACCAATCGGAAAAGTTATTGTGTTGTAGGGTGGAGATACCCAAGAATGCATCTCCATCAGAGGGTCTTTGAGCACCACACTAGGAGTCAGAGACTCATCAATTATATTGCCCATGTTTGCAAAGACATGTTTCCAAACAGTTGTTGTCCGGTTCACCCCTCTCCAAAATAAAGCTGTCATCTTTCTGGAGCACAATGTGTCTTTGATATTGTTGTTGTGTAAGCTGCTGGAGGCAAAATGGCAGACCATCCTGATGAACTTGATCTGGCTTCAAGAAACAGGAAACCAACCTCCCCTCACTGCCAAATAAGTGAATATCCAGAATCCACAGTACATAGGTGTCCAAGTACATAGGTTGCACTGGGAATATCTTTTCCCAACTACAGGGGCATCAGAGATGCATATTTCCTGATTGGCTTTCCATTGGAATCAAGTTGTTATCTTGTTACTTGAGGTTTCCAAGGACTTCTCCTTGGTTCCAACTATACATACTAGTAAGATGCCACTGAAGAGCACCAGTAATCCACAAGCAAGGCAGATCAGTTTGGAAAGAAACTAGAAACAATATGAAACAATATAAATACAGATAATCTAAGGCTTACCATTAGCAACTCTGCTCTGTCTGTTCAGGTACACTATCTAAAAGCAACTTGATTTTCGTTACCATCATTGTTTTCATCATGAGCATCCTTCAGTTGCAGTTTCTGGTGGTTTTCTAGTTTTGATATTGAGGGCAATTCTCACACCAATAAATCATGAATTTTTTCTCTACAACATACAAGCATTTTGGTGGACAGTACTGACAAACACAAAGAGAATGTGTTCCAAAACCTCCTGCAAGTACACACCACTTTGGTCATAAACTGCAGAACTTAAAAAGCCTAATTTGTACATCCAGATATTTTGTTTGAGTGGAAACAAAATGTCTCTTAGACCACAAAGAATCAATCTTTCTTGCAAATAAACATTTTGACTAATGCTTATAAAATCCTTTTTTTAGGTCTTAGTAAAGCCCAAGTAAAGCCTTTCTTTCCTTCAAGTAACTCCAGTATCCCTTTCTCTGCAAATAGTCCTGGCTCCTCTTACTAAATAATGTGACCCTCCACCAAATGTTTGTGTTTTTGCAATGCCACAAGGTGGTACTAATCTCAATACTTGTATTTTCTTATTTTGATTTAAAACTTTAATTTTCTCTTTCATTAAAAATAACATTGTGTCAGCATCACTGGATTTCCTAAAGCTCATTATTATAATTGTTGGGAAGATCTTCTGATGCCTATACTTGCAAAGGAAACTACAGCTTTTGCTACCTGTTTCTTGGTTCCATTCCCTTAATCCTAAAGCTTTTTTCTTTTATTTTCCCATTTTTCTCTTGCTATATGAAGCTTTTGCATGGCCTATCGTACAATGTACTTCAACTAGACTGACATCTATTTCTTCTAGTTTTCTTCCCTGTTCTTTCTCCAAAAGAATTCACTTCCACTTTCAATGGGTTCTTTCTGGAGTTGTTCAAAAGGAGAATTTGCTGTTTCATTAAATTTTATCCAATATTTTGGGCATAACTTCTTTCCCAGTACCACATTTTTGCCAATTTCAATATTTTTAGCCATCCTCAAAGAAACCTCTCTAATTGAGTTCTTGTTGCCCTTTTCCCATGTATTTCAAATGGATTAAAGCACTTTTTTATTTGACTCAAAAAACAATTAAGAAAAACTTTTTTATGGAGCAAACTAACAGTCTTATCACCATCACAACTTTCTCCAGATACTGACACTAATGCTGGCTCCAATGTTTTAACAAACTTTACTCCAATTGTCTTGGGTAGTAGCAAGTCCTTGTTTTTAGAAAAATTATAATTTTATACTTTTTCTAAAAACAAGAACTTGCTATTTTCCAAGACAATTATAAGTTAATTTTGGAGCAAGCATTTTCAGTCACAAATTCCACAGAACATATCTACCCACGCATTATCTGACAATGGTCTAAATGACACAAAGACAACACCTTCAATAGCCATCATTCACAAGGGAAAAAATTATCAGATTGCTTAGCCCTCCTTCCCATATTAATCCTCTAACAATGGTTTCAATAAACCTAAACTCACCCTCACTGAATAACAACAATTTAAAAGAAAACATGATGTCAAAATGGTGTCTACTCTTGCATGATCTTCCTACTTAATTGTACTTCAATAGCTTGAACTAATGAAAATTGAGGCCCAGTCACCAGGAGAGATGATGCAATTGTACATCAAGCAATGCAATAATCAATAAAAAAAAATTATATATAGTAAGAATTATCTTTTATTTAGAAAACAAAGAAACTAACCATACAGGTAAGAATATTTCATTTAATGTCCAGCAGAGACACCATACAATTTATACAGAATATAGATGACTATTTCTTCATCTACAATATCTTGTAGATTACAGACAATTTAACATAAACTGCAATAAAGTAGGTTCTCATTTAGCTGAGAGTGAGCACCCTTCTGATAACAACTTTACCTGGACCTCCCTTCAACACCCCTGCACATCAACACCAATGGTTTCGAGTACATCTATAGAAAAATAGATCTAATAAAATAAAAAGCTTAAGTGTACAACCTTTGAAACTGTTACTCTTATGTCTTGTTATGACAATGCAATCATTATGATTATGGTGATTGGAATGCTTATTAAAATTACCAAAATCTTTTAATCAAAATTTTATGCCTAAATCCAATGAAAAAAAATATTTTTGTGTAATTCTGCAGAAAAGAATGCCAATGTTTGCCATCTTGACCATTGTACAATGCCAAAAAAAAAGCTTTTTTACTGCAGGTATTGAAATTTTTACTACTTTCCAATAAAATTTACAAAAGAGTGAGAGTACCCATGATGATTTTTTTAAAAGTACATACAGGTCTGTCTGTATTTCCTATCAAAATTCATTTAAGTTCAACTGGAAAAAAAAACAAAAAAGTTTTTCATTTCAAAAACTAAATTTTTCAGACTGAACTTCACATATTTTACAGGGGGCAAAGGGGGGGGGGGAGACAAACTTTGAGTTTCTCCCTACTTCTAACTGAAAATTAACATCAATATTTAGTCAAACATTTTTACCTTTATTAGAAAAACTTTTATGTAGCGCAAATAATGTGTATTCTAAGAAAACACAAAGTTTTTGCAGTCTAGCACAAACTATTCAAGCTGTGCAACAATGGAATTCTTAGCAAAATAAGTTTTATTTCAGTTTAAGGTTTTTTGGGCACTACACAAGATATGACTTGATATTTTTAGATTTTACATATCTCATGGACCTGTCTTTGATAAAAATTTGTAGTATATGTGAGTGGGATGGTGTCAATTCACCACTTTACTTTTTGATTTGACATGGAATAACCCAGGGGGAGGGGAGTAAACTTACTGTGGGTATGGAAAAGTTCGAGTCTCAGAATTAATACCACAGCCATGTTATGAGGTCTGCACAATGATTTGAGTTAATCTACGGCATCCGAGTCATAATTAGCTTTGCAGCACTACACAGACGTAGATCCTTTCCTTGAATCTAGCAAAAAACCCATATTAATTACCGGTACCGTGCAATTAATGGTGAAATGTTTATCCTATATTTACTAAGAACAGTGATGTTACACCCACCCCAATGTTCAAAAACCATCAGAAACAAACTGAACAACTTTAGTCGTATCATGGTGATCTTTGGTCTACCTTTTCCATCAAACTATTCACACTTAATTTAAAAACAAATGTATTTCGATAAAAAGTATTATGATATTGACTCGGTAGATTCCTGTTTATTAATAGATTCAACCCAGACAGTAGTGGCACACGCAGTGATTTAAAACAAATAGTTAAAAAAAAGCAGTTTGCGGCGTGAAATCTCAGCAGGTTACAGCCCAACAATCAAAAGAATAAAATTTCGTGCTCAGAAAAATTGCGTGTCTTTTCAGGTTCATGAAGTGAAAACCAGAAAATCATGAAATATTGAAAATTGAAAGCCATTTTCAAATATTTTTGCATGATAGCCACAGGGAGGATCACGAACACGGAAATATCTCGTCACAAAACAATGGCCACTCCTCCCAAATCAATGCTGTGTTTACGTCCATAGCGTTGATTTCAACAATCAGCTGAGAGCAACACGATTACTATATTTTCACACGACGAAGAGATCCCCATTGTTATTATCAGATATCAAGGTTTAGTTGGATTCTAATGTTTAGGCAGGAATTCGATGTATCTCTACTCGAGCATGGCCAATCCAAGTTGTGTAATGCGCGTTGTTGCATCAACCCGATCAGTTGCTTCAACTTTTTGGTCTGAAGCCTGGCTTGATACGGAAATAATAGGAACAAGCAGGCACACAATGGTGCAAATAACACTAAACAGATAGATACTGATAAAAAGTGCAGCTTGTCACCGGTATCGGCATTTGTTTGCCAGGGAAGTGTAAGAACTGACCGAAGGCCATGTGCACGCATACCATGAATGCTAATTTACATGCCAACCTACTCAGATATGGCTATTTTAGCACATATTGGGCAAATTTTATTCTTCTGATGAAAATAAACAAACAAACAAACAAAATCCATGAGCTGACAGATACATCAAGTCTGCTGGGAAGGGCTGGATTGCAGCTCTGCACTTCGCAGGAGGGCGATTTGTTCTTTTCAAGAAAACGGTAACGATTGCACTTGAAAGTCATCGAAAAAAATCCATGCGAAGGAGGGTGGCTACACCCAATGTATCAGTTATGACTAAAAATACCTTCCATCCAAAAAGTTCGTTTCGTTCGTTCTTCAGAAATTCAGTGTCGAATATTACTGACCTCAAAAAATTATCATTTTGTCGATGGGGTGGGAAACAGGAAATTCTGGGCGTCTCTTCCACAATTTTAAATCTTGTGGTAACCCTGCCCTTATACAACTTGTAGTTTAAATCTTGCAAAACCTATTGCACTATTCGTTTACTCATATTCTTCATATTTACTTTTTCATTTCACATTCCCATGATTAATGATGCAAGAAACAAACACGCAAACAAGTTGCAGGTTACTGTTCTCGGCTGGTCAAGATTGGGTAAATGAGATTATGTAAAAATTAATTCTTATGAACCATACTATTGCTGTCTCTACAAAATTATCTTACGGCTAAATAATAAAACGTCTTAACATGAAATATGCAGTTAAAATCTCACAACTTACTTTTTAAATATCGCTTCGTACTCCCTGATCTGCTTCCGCGTGAACTCTTTAAATTCAGTGTACGGGTTATAGATTGTAACCATCTGTGGGTCAGCTTCTCCTTCGTTGACTGCATTGCGATGAGCCAGTTTTTTCGCTAATTCATTTGTTTCGCTCATGGTGAACGGCAAAACTTAAAACAAATATTCCTCGACTAAAAGTAATACACAACTTTCTGCGTTAACAAAGAATCCTCAACTTGTGACCTTGCGATCTTTTTGGCTTGAGGTTTTGATTTGGAAAGGGAACACAGGGGACCAAATTCGGTACCTCACTAGTTCTCTTGGGAGGTAAGGGGAGCAAGGAGACGACGTGACTGGTTTTGCAGAATGGAAATGTCACACATAGCTGGCAACTCCACTTATTACAAAAGTACCTCATAACAGGAATATTAAGTGCACATGTTACAGTTCAGTTCAGGCATTGTTTTCACAAATAGAGTCTTAAGATAATTTTATCATTTCACTCATTGGTTGTTTTGTTGCAGTGGGTTGCTTTATTCCATGTTTAGTCAATGTTAGTAAAAGCTAAGAAAAAATCACTACACTGCTTCACCAGTAATGGGAATTACTGAAAATTGCCATCTGAAAATTAAAGGTTGTGTTCATGAACAAGACACATTTAATCATGTTTGAAAGCTTACATTTGTCCATCACATCAACTAGTCATCTAAGAGAACAGTACCCGTGAAGTTTACTTGTTTAACTTGCCTGAATAGAGGCGTATCACTTGATTTTAAAAAAATTAGAGGAAGATTCTTTTTGCAATTTATATATATATATATATATATATATATATATATATATATATATATATTAACAAAATGAGTATGAAATGTCATCACCAACAATGCTCTACCACATTAAAACGTAGGAGCTATCATATATATATATATATATATATATATACTTATGTATGTTCATTTTTAGGAGCAACAGGTCTTAATTTGATGCCTATGTATTGCTTTTAGCATTTAAACCCTGGGGTATTGCATAGATGTTCCCTGAGCTCTTAATATTATCGAAAGTGTTTGTAAATGGGGAAAGTACTACAAAAAATGTTCCAGAGATAAATCACAGGGTTTCATATTGGCCTGGCTTTCTATTATAAAACTGACGGACAAAACTGTCTGCTTTTAAAAATATTGCTTCGTGACTTAGTAAAGGAACAGAAATTTATTTTTTAAGCAACCAAAAAGTGTGAGCGGAACATTATGCTGTCAAATAGTGAAAACGCTATAAAATGATATTACTACGAGAGGCTGACAATTTAGAAGTCCAATACATTCAATTAATTCCTCAGGAAGGTCGGAGACGGGATGCAAGGCCGGTATAGCCTTGCACTAAAAAATACTTTAAATTGTTTAAATAAAATTCTTACATCAAAACCCGAATTAAACAAATTGCTTCTTTCAAAACAGTTTCTTCCTGGCTCTTTTTAGCCGTAGTCTTTGCAGTCAGTGGCATATTCGTTTATCAAGTGCACACATGCCAAACGAACCACGAGATTTGCCAAGACTGAAGAGTTTTGAGAAAGATGCTATGTGACCTTTCAGCCATGGAAGTGAAGGAAATTTGTAGGTTTAAAGTGCAAGGGAGAGGATCAGTTGACGTCAGTTTGAATGACCTTTAAAAGTACAGTTCATGATGTAATTGGAATATCTGGAGGATTGTTTAATTCAACTAAAAGAGAGTCTTACCTCCGAAACTTGAAGTGAGTTTATTTGGCCGACAACTATTGAAGTATTTCTAAGTGAGTTTTGTAAAGTCAAACAGGGTTCTCTTTTCCAGATATTATAGCGCTGTCATTAGTTGAAGGTGGTTAACTTATATTGCATTGAATATTTTGAAGAGTTCGAAGAACCTGTTTCATTTCGTTTCACTATTTTATGTTTGAGATACGCACAATTGTCATGTCGCGTTTTGTGATAAACGGCTCATTTTGTAATACCTGCCGCGTTTTGTAATAAATTGTTGGCTCCTTTTTTCCAGATAATTTGCATTAGTAATATAAAATTAAGATCCCCGTTAATTTATTACAGTATTATATTACTAATGCAAATTATCTGAAACTCGATGTGACGAAGCAATTTGTTTCAAAAATCAATGTAGTAAGTACAGTTTCAATTGATGCCATTGCATTGTGAAACCTTACGACGTGAATTAGTGTGGAAAATTTGCGATATCTTCGGCCCGCCATGCTAGCAGTTTTTGCAAGTAAGTGGAGGAAGCAAGCATCTAAAATTAATAAAAGGGGGGTCCTAATAAAGTTTGGGGGTGGGGAAAAATAGTCGAAATTAATAAACGGGAGAGATGTTTATTTGGTACCTGAGAGTCGTAGTCTAAATCAATGAACATAAAAGTTGAAAAATTATTACGATTTCTCTTTTTTGATGACGTCATTCTATGCACGTTGCACAGACAAGCCAGAATCGTAGGTAAGATTTAAGAAAAATTATGAAACATGCCACTTTGGTCAAAAATCAACCTCATGACCCAATTTAACCTTCTGGAGTACAGTAGGCAAGGAATCTTTTGCCAGTTTCTTGTCTGTAAAAAACAAACATAAAGTATATTCATAAATATTCAGCTCATATTCAGAAATAGATAATTTACTTTTTAAAAAATCACGTTTTAACTTTTATTACAAAATGAGCCAACAATTTATTACAAAACGCGCCAGGTGGATTATTACAAAATGAGCCGTTTTTATTACAAAACGCGGCATGATACAATATCTCGATCGGGGTCAGTGTCGAGTAACTGACTTAATTGTTCAGTAGTCTGCCTCTAGTTTTCTGGCTTTGTCAGTTTTTATTTGGCTAGACAGTGCTAGTATTTCGTTTTCTATGTATTTTAGTTTCAAATTAAATCACATACCAACTTGGCTCTTGCTGGCTTACAACAAAAATACTTTACAACTTCCCTCACTAATAGAAATGCTGAAATAAGGTCATGGAAGGAATCTATTAGACATCATTGTCAGAGTTTATTTGAAGTGAAAACAGAACAACTTGAAAAAATTAATCCCAATGGGCTGTCAATAATTACAGGCGTGAATGACTATGTCTGTTTACTTTACTGAATGGTCTATATTTGAGGACAAGGGTAGTTTTGAAATATGTCAAAGAAAGCTGGAATCGAACCACAATAAAAACCAGGGACTGTTCGAAAAATAATAGAAGACGATATCACCATCACTTCAATGCAAAAAGGAAGTCCTGACAGCGCAGACGCTGTTGCTTTGAAATAAAGGAAAAGAAAACCATCACCGACATCAAACCTTGTTCCAAATCACCCGAAACATGTTCAATTCCAAAAGTATACTATTGGTAAACAGAAAATGAAGGGAAATCTAGCATATGTGAGAGTAATTTGTCAAGCATTTGTCTCGAACCGTTTTTGTAATTGGAAAGAAGCTCCAGAACGTTTTCTAGAACATAAAAAATTTAAGTGTCAACAGAGTACAAGTTCCTCATTCGAAAAATATATCACAACATCGCAGATTTAAGCAAGGGTTTAACATCGAAATTGCACACAAACAAAGGAGCCAAAACTGTCATTCTCTAATGAAAATAATTAAGTGACTACAGTTTCTTGCACGATGATGAATTGCTATTCGTTGTAATGATGAACTCAAGTCTAATTTTATTCAGTTGTTGTTACAAGCTTGCACAAAAGATGAAAAATGACAAACGCCCATGTTCGTGGTTTATGGTGAAGGTAAAATGTATACATCTGTCGACATTCAAAATTACCTGCTTGGGATCATGATCAGTCAAGTTCTACGTGAATTAGTATGTAACATCAATAATCATTATTATTTATTCATAGGATACGAGTATACAGGTATATCTAACCAAGAACTTTCGGCCTTAGATGGGTGGATGACGAGGTCCAAGAGGACGAGGAATTTCTAACTTCCTACTAGATTTCCAGGATCTCAGCAGAAACAAATACATCAACCATTCGAGATATTCTAAAAGATTGCTTCTGTTTTTGGAAATGTGTATAGAGGGTTGTTGTGATACCACAAGTATCTTCTTCTTCTTCTTCCTGCGGTCTTGTTCCATCGCTAGGACGGGTCGGCCGCTCGACACAGTCTGCGCCACTTTCCGCGCTCCTTGCAGTCCTTCGGATTCGCTCCAACTTGCCTCATGTCTTCCCTTACAACATCTCTCCATCTCAGCTTCTGCCTGCCTCTGCTCCTTTTCCCCTGAACTGTCTCCTGCCATGCTTGCTTTATTGGGTTCTCCTGGTTCCTCCTCATTACATGCCCATACCACTTTAACCTTGCTTCCCTGATCTTCCTGGATATGTTTGGCACACCTNGAGGGTTGTTGTGATACCACAAGTATCTTCTTCTTCTTCTTCCTGCGGTCTTGTTCCATCGCTAGGACGGGTCGGCCGCTCGACACAGTCTGCGCCACTTTCCGCGCTCCTTGCAGTCCTTCGGATTCGCTCCAACTTGCCTCATGTCTTCCCTTACAACATCTCTCCATCTCAGCTTCTGCCTGCCTCTGCTCCTTTTCCCCTGAACTGTCTCCTGCCATGCTTGCTTTATTGGGTTCTCCTGGTTCCTCCTCATTACATGCCCATACCACTTTAACCTTGCTTCCCTGATCTTCCTGGATATGTTTGGCACACCTACATACCTTCGAATGTCGTCGTTGTTCCGGTGTTCCAGAAGCGATATACCACATATCCACCTCAGCATTTTCACCTCTGTCACTTCAAGGGCCCTTTCCTCTGCCTTTCTTAACGCTGCTGTCTCTAATCCATACAGTAGCACAGGTCGTATGACTGCTGTGTAGATCTTGGTCTTTAGCTTCAGATGCATCTTTCTGTCGTAAACTACCCCGCTAACGTCTCTCCACTTTCTCCAAGCTCTGCTAATCCTGGCTGATACCACAAGTATCATGCTTTGCAACTCCACAACCAAAGACCTATTCAACGCACTGCCATGGGCACTCTTTAGCTTTGAGCGTTAAAGATGAAGCATTTGACACCCTAATAAATGCTTAAAGAGCGCTTCAATGAGAATCGATTTCAAGTGTATTTCTGTCTGAAAACATTGCTACCTAAAGCAAGCAGAGGAAAATATTCCTCTCAAGAAATGGAAAACTTGCAGATGTATATTGGTGAAGCATTTGCGTCACCTTACCCAAAGCTTAGTTGTCGGTCTTTAAACTGTTAATGAAAGATATTGATTTTGGGTAATTTCGTGATATTTTCGACCATGTTAATTTTCTTTACCCATTAGAAAGAAAGATAACACAATGTAACAGCATTTTTGCTTAACACACTTTTTTGATGTTTTCCAATGTATTTTTGCGCGCTGAATCCGAAAATCACATTTATTTTTCTCAACCATCGTTCGTTTCTGTGATACTGAGGATAGTCACTTCTTGAAAAATACTGAAAATTACCCGAAATATGAGCCTAACACTAATGCATTACAACAAGACAATGAACCATAATGTGGTTTTATTATGATAAATAGCAAGTTTACACCATTTGCACGATTGTGAGAAGTTGCCATCTAAATTTGCGAGGCTTATGTAAAGTATAACACACTCGTTAATGTTAGTTATTAAGCATGACATAAGTACGGAGAGAGTAGTTGTTATACATGTAACTATCAAATGCTGTCGCACCTGAAACTGTAGTAAATGTGTACTCTATAGCTGGAAGAACTTTGCCGAACGTGATTTTCTTGAGTGCTCCGATTTACCACTTCGCACTATTTATCGTATGTAGTCTCCCATCATTGTGGTATCCCATCGTCCTTGATACCTACGTTCCATGGTAGCAATATCTTAATGAAATCGCTCGCCAAGCTCCTTGCTGACAGCTCCGAGATTGGAAGGAAAAAGGTCTAAATGTGAATGTAAAAAGTACAGTTTCAAGGACATGCGACATCCCATGCACTTGAAAGCTGCGACAAGTTGTGAGACAAGAGTTTCGTAGTTTGGACTTCTCTTATTACCAAGAAAGCCCTGGACAGCATTTCGAATAGCGCTCCAGGCGTCCCGTTCGATGTCGCTCATTACAGCTTCGAGTTTATCTGATTCCAGCATCTTAATCTCTGGTCCAACAAAAACGCCTGCTTTGACTTTTGCCTCAGACAGCTTAGGAAACATGGACCTAATTTCTTGAAAACTGATTCTTCCGTACGTAATGCATTCACAAACTGTTTGACAAGTCCCAGCTTAATATGGAAAGGAGGTAACAGAATCTTCTTGCGGTCCACCAAAGCAGGCCGGATAACATTCAACTTCCCTGGTTGCAAATCGTCCCTGAGAGGCCACGTTTTCCCATCATAGTGCTCTTTATCCACCCTACTATTCCACAAGCACAAGAAACATGAATATTTTGTGTATCCACCTTGTAGTCCTAATAAAAACATATCATCTTCAAGTCACCACAGAAATCCCACTTGAAACTGCTGTATTTGATGTTGTCAAAGAGCTGTTTGACGTTGTCCTAATTCTTCTTGTGTACGGAATGAATAAGAGGAATTGATGGGTGTTTGTTCCCATTGTGTAGTAGAACCGCTTTCAAACTCCTTACAGAGCTATCTATGAATAAACGTCATTCGGAAGGCTCGTTTTCGAATCCGATAGCAGCAAATAACCTGTTTTTATCCTTGTAGTAGCACATATCATCACTGGCATCAAAAAAGCTCTCAAACACGGCATGACGCTTTCGGTACACAGACACCTTACAGTCTCCTTTCAACAAACTCCATTCTTTTACTCGAGAGATTAGTAGCTCAGCTCCAGACTTAGTTAAACCTAGATCTCTGATCAGATCGTCAAGTTCCTGTTGATTTGGATAGTGAGGTTTAGTGCTACACGTTGGACGATAGGCTTCATCTTGAATTTTAGTACTTGCAGCCGTTGAATCATCAGATGATATCTCCATCGCCGTTTCAAACTGAAAACAAAGTAAAAGCAATGAGGTAGTGATAAAATACTTGAAGATATATTTATGATTGGAATAATTATTGCTTAAAACACCCAAATTGATTTGTGAAACGCACTGCTGAAATCACTAAGTACATCGTACTTACATTTTTGGGAGATTGCGGTACTGGTAGTTGCTTATCATGAGAAACAGGCGCTCTGGATGACGGAATGTCAGGATAATGAAGAGATGTTCTACCTTTACCCTTCCTGTACTTTGAAGCATCGATCATGCAAAAGAAACAATCGTCATGATGATTAGTTTGCTCTCTCCATACTCATGGAATTGCGACGGCATAACTCTTCCTTTATTTCGCAGCTGTAAAATTAAGGAAAAATTAATATCCTAAAGTGAATCCTGAGCAATGTGGAGGAAACTATTCACGAAATATGAAACAGTTATGAAGCGAAGGGTAATGCTTGACTTCTGATCACCTTTCCCGTGCTTGTAATCATACTTATGCTGGACAAAACTCTGCACTAAAGATCATTGCACGTCAATAGCTTTGTTCACATCGCTCTTATTTGGTGCTTGCTAAATAAACAAACAAACAAACTGTGCTGAATTAGCAAAATGGTAGGAGCCCAGACGGCGAAGATTCAATCATCCCCCCATGCTAACTACTCATGAAGAGAGACTTATAAGACTGTGTTTGCAATGCTTTCTATGAAAGCCACAAAAGAAATTTACAAAAGTTCAACATTTCTCAAAGAAAAGAAAATATTTGATTGCTAATTTTACTGACTTTAGTTGCGATCAACTTTTCAATTAATGGCAACTAATGATCCACTTATTGTGATACATAGTACATTGTCCTGTTATGATCAGCAAACCGTATCGATGATAAATCATACAAAGGTTCAAAAAATCTTTTCGCAACTCAAAAGTTGAGAATACAAGAAAACAGCATTATCTAAGGATAGAGTTTATACAACAGTTGTTTTCATTTCGAAAAGTCTCTTTATAAATGAAAAGAAGATATACATATTAGAAATAGATACTTCACTTACAGCTTCTGTGTCGTTGCATTTTTGTACAATCTAATTACTGTTTACAGGTTGTCATTAGCAGTTTTTTCACGTGAATGTCTGTATTATCCTTTTAATCTTTAACATACTACCTAAACGTTTGCTAATTTTGTTTTTTTCATTCTTTACTGTAAGTTATGAATATTTTGGTCTTTATATTAGGCTTCAAAAATAGTGAAATGGCTGCTTTAGAGGTTTTAAGATACAAACATTTTTCTCCCCCCCCCCCCAACCTATTGTGGGGGAATTTTAAAAAGCTCGAATGTAACCACTAAAAATTATAAAATGCTGTTTTAGCCAAATCCACAGGAAGACAAATGAGCTACCTAAAAGAATTTATGTGATTAAAAGCTCTCAGAAAATTGAGAAGATGTTATATTTCATGAAACACGTACTGTAACTAATATATATGATATTTCTTTACATTTTTCTTCTTACCTTCTATGACTAAAAGGTTAAATGAATTTTTCGTATTAACAAAAGGATTAACATGCCCCTATAATTTGCCTCTTGCACAAATATTGGAGGTAAATATGATGCAAAATACACATTGGAGCATTTTTAAGATTAAAATAAATAGTTTGAGTTTTTATTAATGTGTTTGACTGTCCCCTCCATCTTCCTTTTTTTCCTTTTGCCTACATGCCTTCCTATTTCTGTCAGCCTCTCTCTCGCTTTTTCTGTCTTTTCCCCCCATACTCTCTGCTTCTCTACGCTTGCTATTTTTCTGTTTATTTCCCCCTTCATTTATTCATTCATTCATTCATTCATTCTCTCTCTCTCTCTCTCTCNAAAATATTTGATTGCTAATTTTACTGACTTTAGTTGCGATCAACTTTTCAATTAATGGCAACTTATGATCCACTTATTGTGATACATAGTACATTGTCCTGTTATGATCAGCAAACCGTATCGATGATAAATCATACAAAGGTTCAAAAAATCTTTTCGCAACTCAAAAGTTGAGAATACAAGAAAACAGCATTATCTAAGGATAGAGTTTATACAACAGTTGTTTTCATTTCGAAAAGTCTCTTTATAAATGAAAAGAAGATATACATATTAGAAATAGATACTTCACTTACAGCTTCTGTGTCGTTGCATTTTTGTACAATCTAATTACTGTTTACAGGTTGTCATTAGCAGTTTTTTCACGTGAATGTCTGTATTATCCTTTTAATCTTTAACATACTACCTAAACGTTTGCTAATTTTGTTTTTTTCATTCTTTACTGTAAGTTATGAATATTTTGGTCTTTATATTAGGCTTCAAAAATAGTGAAATGGCTGCTTTAGAGGTTTTAAGATACAAACATTTTTCTCCCCCCCCCCCAACCTATTGTGGGGGAATTTTAAAAAGCTCGAATGTAACCACTAAAAATTATAAAATGCTGTTTTAGCCAAATCCACAGGAAGACAAATGAGCTACCTAAAAGAATTTATGTGATTAAAAGCTCTCAGAAAATTGAGAAGATGTTATATTTCATGAAACACGTACTGTAACTAATATATATGATATTTCTTTACATTTTTCTTCTTACCTTCTATGACTAAAAGGTTAAATGAATTTTTCGTATTAACAAAAGGATTAACATGCCCCTATAATTTGCCTCTTGCACAAATATTGGAGGTAAATATGATGCAAAATACACATTGGAGCATTTTTAAGATTAAAATAAATAGTTTGAGTTTTTATTAATGTGTTTGACTGTCCCCTCCATCTTCCTTTTTTTCCTTTTGCCTACATGCCTTCCTATTTCTGTCAGCCTCTCTCTCGCTTTTTCTGTCTTTTCCCCCCATACTCTCTGCTTCTCTACGCTTGCTATTTTTCTGTTTATTTCCCCCTTCATTTATTCATTCATTCATTCATTCTCTCTCTCTCTCTCTCTCTCTCTCTATATATATATATATATATATATATATATATATATATATATTTATCTATCTATTTATCTATCTATCTATCTATCTATCTATCTATCTGCAGTCTTTCTTTCTTTTTTCTATTTTCTCTCTAAGTATCACAATGCTTGAAATAAATCAGTTTTCCTCCGCCTTAAAAGGTGCTTCCTTTTTTCCCACGGATGATATTTTTGTATTGAACTTTGAACGAATCAACTAACTTCTTTTCATAAGGGTGAATTTAATTCTTCGAATCAAAATGACAGTTGATAGCTTAAAAAGTATTTAGAAACAGCAAGATTTTAGGTTTCTATTTTGGATTTAATACAGGAACTAAAACCTAGACTAGATTCAATGTCAATTAACACAAGGAATTAAAATCTAATATACAATTGGAGTTAGGCAGTCATGGCATTGTTTCTTGTAGTTTCTGTTCCTGCTGTTCTGAAAACTATTTCTGAAATCTTTATTCAAGCTTTTTGGCCCTGTGCTGTCAATCTTATCTGCTCAAAATCTTCCATTTTTGTCAGAGCTGGTATTGAATAGTCTCTACTCATTAATTTCACTCAGGTGAAATATTTGTTTAACCTTTTTTCTGATCTTTAAAACAGAATTTCATTTCTTTTACCACTAGTGTTTCATCAGATAGAGGTAAAATGTCACCTGACAATGGTCATCTGCCTTTGAAGATATCAATTGAAACTGGTTCTTATTCGCAGCTTTTATGCAAATTTTGATTGGAAGTCTTGTTAGTATATCTTTTTACCAATCCAATCTTTTTTCTTTTTCCTGAGTCTAATTACATTCATTTTATTTGGTTTCAACAAGGGTTCGGCCTTTTGGGCTTTTATTCTATTAGTATCTTTGTTGAAAATCCTAGTTTGAAGCTTTTGCTAAGTTAACTTCCATAAAATTTGGCTGTGTCTTAATCGGACACAAAGGTACTTCTCATTAGAGCATTCTATACCTTTCTAAATCTTCAATTCGAGCAGGAATGAAGTAAGGTTGTTTTATCTGGTCAGATTCTCCTGCCTCCCACCTAAACCTTCTATAACCAGTCCAACCTCAAGTCTCTCGTTATCTCTTCCTTTTCAACAAGTACTTTCATAGTCTATAAAACCAGGGCATCTCTTTACATGTACCACCTTTAAATACTGTACATTTTGTTACTTGTTCTTCAATAAAGCTTCAGCCACTCTTTCTTGAGCTACCTGTATGAAGGACTTCTACTTACATTATGAGTTATCTTCTCGCGGTTCTTGTCTCCGGAAATCTCTTCCTTCATTTCGCTTTCCTGAAGACTAACGCCTTAATCGGCTTAAGATTCTAAGTAACAAGCATTGTGCAACTAGCTCTTCCACTTAACCTATCTGCCCTTTTTATGCCCCCCTTTCCTTTAACTCTTAACGATTTATTGGTCTTACAGCCTTGTTATGAATGATTTGGTTAATAATACACATGTTCCATTAAGACAAGATCCCAAGCTCACAAAAAAGCAGTGACGATACCCACATCTACAAGAAAGGATTCCAAATTGTTAAATGTGCATTCTATGTACCAATTTTGGCTCCCTCAGATTACTGCCTGTTTCCCAAGATAAAAAAAGAGTTCAATAATTACCAATTTAATACTGATGGTGTCAAAGTAACTTATGTAAACTACTTATTTGACGACCAAGATTCGGAATTACTTTTTTGACCATCAAGATCTGAGTGCTTCATGGGTGCTGGACTAAGTGTGTTTACCTTGCGAGTAGGCTGAAAAGGACTGGTACCAGGTTGCAAACAAGATCCCTTTCTTCCTTCATCTACGAACATATCAGCACCCCTTGCAGGTATTTTTATTTGTATATTTTCTTAAGTTCTGAACTTTCAAGGCTGATTTTCATCTTCTTGGTCTTCTTCTTTTTCTGTGGCTATCTATGTTTGTTGCAACCCCGGTTTAATCGTGTGACATTTTTGGAGTTCCATCACATATTCTTAACTAGAAAAAGCATTTTTCAGTAAACCTGAAGTTTATCATACTCCTTACGTTTATCCGTATTTCCTTTCTCTTTATTCATTTATTCAACTGCGTTTATTGTGCGCAAATTTAAGGAAAGGAAGATAAAATACACTCTTTTTACTTTTTACCTTTTAACATGCCCAATACTATCCTGTTTTTAGGATTGTACATAAAATGTAGATGGAGAGGAATTGGAATCGTAGAAGAGTGAAGATACACACACAAAATTGGGTTCTGATCAGTCTCCATGGCTATCATGACCACATGCTCTAACAACCCAGCTATTGACTCATTCTCAATCAGATCATTTTTGTTTGTAACTATTTTTTTTACTTGAGTGCGCCGTTTAATTTTCCGGTCCATATCGTTTGACATTACATCGCAATCACATATTTAGGCACACTCAGTTAAAAGATATGGTTATTAAATATAGAAAATTATTTTCACAAGTAAGAAAGGTGTAGGAATTCAGGATTTTGCAAGTAGCCCTGTGTGGAGAAGATTCTGGTGTCACATGGCCACGATACCTACCTTACACACATGACAATTATGTATTTATTTCAACATAACTAATTACCATTGAATTTGGTTAGCTACTCATTGAAAGGTCCTTGAAATGCTTTTTAATTAAGATCCTCTCAGGAAGAAAACATAAATCTTGATTGCCTTTATTCATTATATTTAGTTAGTAGTGGCTGTCTGATATCTGACCGTCTGCCCTACCAGTTTAGCCATTGGTCCTATTTTCTTGCCACAACCATTTTTGAACCTAGTCTTTTACTTTCCTTTGTGAACCCAATTCTCTGCTTCTGTATTTTGTTCACAAATCTCTTCTTCTCCTTAAACAAATTAACAGCTTAATATAGAGCTTTTGATCCTTTTCATCAAACACCAGCGATTAGTCACTTCCTTTTCTATTTGTGATCCAATTTAACAAAGGTTTACCAACAGCAAAGGCTCTTGATTACTTTTGTAATCGGCGAAAGTGGTTATGATAACCTTTTTATGATGCTGATAAGAAATTTGAAGACTTATTCATTTATATTTTTAACAAAAGAACAATACATTCTTTTAAACAATACATTGTATTCAAGCCAAATCTAATGACATAGTTTTTCCCCTCGTGCATGCTTTGTAGGCCACACCAATATCAATAACTTGTGAAGATTCTCAAAAAAACTTTAAAAAAAGGCTTACCTACCTACTGTAAACGTCGATAAGTGGGCGAGGTTTATTGAAGCTAAACTTTTGAAGGGTCGTTTGAAATATAAGAAGGTTAAATCGAGAGGAGAGCTTGATAAAAAAACCTGAAGCTTTAATATAAAAAAAGATTTCTGTGGAACAAAATCCAATGAGAAAAAGCGAAAATCTTTAGGCTTGTTCATATTTCATTCCCTTCCTCGTCTTATATGAAGTTTAAATTTATTGGGTCTTTCTTTGATATCCGAGCTAGCTACTTCTTAGTGTTAGATGTACAGCCATAGAGATTCTCTGCAGTTTCCGTATTTCTGAAAACTTACATTTGGGCCTTCAAAAGAATGTTTCCTTTTTTAGAGGTGTTTGCTAAACACCTCTAATTTTCCTTATAACAATGAATCAGACAATCTTTGCTGGTTAGAATCAATGGGTTCAAATTTTGCAAGGATCAATGTCGAATATATAAAACGTCATGAAGGAAACAGAGGACTGTATATCATTTGAGAATAGAATTCCAAAGATTAAACAATTTAACTACAAGAAAAAGAACTACAAGAAAAAGAACAAAATCACGTCAATCATCGCTTTCTAAATTTTACAAAACGTTCTTGTAGTTTCAGAAAAAGAAGCTTGTTTCCAATAAAATGATTCTACAACACCCAAGAAAATATATTCAGACAATAAGAGTTTTCTTCCCTGTAGTCTTCTCCACATAGAATGAAATTCTTATCTGTCCACAATAATTACAACAACGTATTATTAGCTTCGGATTATAAATCCAAAATTAAGATCAAATTCACATCGATGTCGCGTTGATCATTTCATTTGTACTCGTTAACTTAATTCAATTTCAATAAAAAATAGAAAAGAAAGCGAGGACGGAAGCAAGTCCCTTACAGTTACTTGCGTTTCTTATATGCTTTTCAGCATTTTTTTCTGAAGTGCTTTAAGGCATATTTCTGGAAGAGTGCTGATATGATTGCTGTACTGTATGGAATGGATGGCTTCTTTTATTTTTCTTTTTGCAGTATTTATTTCCCTGTCCAGCATCTTTTGATTTTCCCAATCAAGGATGTGACCTTTAGTCCAGCAGTGCTCTGCTATTTCACGACTCTTGGTGTTACCTTCTGAACAGTTCTCTTATGTTCTTGTTCTCTTTGACCCCGAAAACGCTTGGATTCTCAAATGTATTGGGCAGGACAGTCATTACAATATAGTCTGTAAACTATAGTTTCTTTCTTCAAGTGGAACTGGATCCTTTGGTTCTAAGAGTATCGTCCTGAGGGTGTATGCTGTGGAAATGAACACTTGATATTATGCTGTCATAGAGTTGGTCTTAGCTGTTCACTGATGCTCTTGACAAAGGGAAGACATATTTGTTTTACAGGTTCTTTTTCTTCTTCCTGGTAACATTATGACGAGCTGAAACTGGAAGGGTTCAGAACAGGCATGGCGCCACTCCTCAAAACAAGTTGATCCCTGTCAAGAAGCACGTCCGCACTATCAAAGTACAATGTACCTATGCCTAATAGTTCAGTAGCCTTACAATAGGGGAAGTATCTGTCGAAACGTAGCTCAGAAAAAGTTTAAGACTCACGACATGGTAAATATCCTACATCAGTAGATTGTGTTGTTTTTACCTAAATTGCTGCTACTAAGGATATTTCCATGAACTTTGTAGATGTCCTTCCCTGCTTATTGTAATATCTACCGTAGCTCTGTAGTTTTTTCCTTACATCTGTTGTTGTCGTTGTGGCAGAAAAAAACATATCATTGGCAAAGTCTAGGTCATTCAGTTTGAAGCAGGGTATCCACTGGGCGCTGCTGCTTCTTAATTTTACTTTCCTCGTGGCCTTCCAGTCAATATTCACTAAGAATAGGAATAATAAACAAAAAAATCAGTGTCTAAGTTACTTCACGAGAAGAACAAAATTTGATGATCTATTCTGCATGACCTTAGATTTCATTGGGGTTTTTTTGTAAAGTTCTGCACAATAAAATAAAGAAAAAGCTTTCTCCTAGAATTCCCGCCTTTTGGGGTCAGAACATCTTTTAAGGCCCACGAAGCTGACTTTTTGACTTGAGAATTGGTTTAATAAGCTCTGAATATTGAACGAGTTCAGAAATAGGTTGTCTGCAGTCTGTCAGTGAGCCTCAGCTCGATAACAAACAAAAGCAGTGCTGAGTGTTTCTTGATGATTGTTTTGGAAAGTATTTCAAAGCTGTTACTGATATATTAGCTCAGAAAAAGCTTATGACTCACGACATGATACATATTCTTCATCAATGGCTTCCACTGAGTAAAAAAACCCAACCATTTTTAACAACATAACCTATCTTTGACGATTACCCTTTCTTCTTTTCCTGAGGTATCCCTCTAAATGCCTTTTTGATGAAATTGGTTGTAGATTTGTTCAGGTTTACTCAACCGTCTTGTATGTTACTATCTCCCTCCTCCAGCCACTAAAGACATCATAGAAAGTTTTGGTAGGGAGAGGGGATGCAAACGTTGGAAACTGCCTATAGAAATCTGAAGATACTTGCTTGAGTTAAGTTATGATGGAAATCTGTTGCCAAAGAAAGACCATTTTTATCCAAAGGAATCAAATGGAAAAGTGGTCTTAATATTTTACCTCTCTCATGAAGTGAACTATTCTCCATGTATGTTTGTATGTTGCTAATGAGACTTAAAAATGTGAAACAACCAAGGAACACAAAAAAGCTCTAAGAGAAAAATATACAGACCAGACAAGAATCTCCAGCAGTTCCTTAATGGAATTCTTTTCCAAATTTTCGTTGGCTAAAGATAAACCAAGTATTAGATTTTTAACATCAGTATTTTCCCCCTTTTTTGTGAGCAAATTTGTGGGTTTTGGCTAAAAAACCTTTAAAAGTATTTTGTAAAAAAAAGAAATCTTGGTCAGACCATTTGTTTCAATTCACTCATTTTGTATCGTTATATATCACTCCTTGAAATGGTCATTAAACGTAATATATTCTTAATAATCCAAATCATGATATTTGCAACATTTAAATTTGGCTTCATATTTTCTTTATTTCTTCAGGATCTCCATGAAGAGAATATTATTGTTTGGGCTTTTCCTTCGTATTCACCTTTGTTTGTTTTGGAGATAACAGAATCCTGTGTAATATATTTCCTCCTTTCCTTGTTATCGCTATTAACAAAGTAGTTAGATGCTAACTGTAAAGTGAAAAGTAGGATCCATCGGAATACACTGAAATTCTGAGATTCAGGTATACCAAGCAAAAATTCTTAATATCCACAATATTGGTGACTTTAGCACTACATTGCAAGGTCAGTAAATGATTTGAAACAGGTGAAAGCATAGCTTTGAAATAAACTAAGAATAGGCTACATGGAGATGGGCCTCTGTGAAATCTGTCCAATGATAATCTAACTTCAGAAAAAGTGGCATTTGACCAAAGCTATACCGTAAATGCTCGATTAAGCGTCCTCCCTGGAATGAGTGCCTACTTTCAATTTTAAGGATAAATGAGAAATTAATATGAAACTTGTACTCTTTGGCAAAATAGTATCCAATTTTTGTTAATTTAGTCTTTATTATCATTATTTAGAAAAAACGCTGGATGTTTTCTAAGTTTTGTGTAAATTTAAATATCGTATTAAACCAAAGTTTAAAAGTATCTTGAAATTTAGTAAGTCTTTCAAAGAGATTTTTCGTATGTTTGCTATTGGGCAAAACCCAGGTTGGCGGAAAATAATTATTTTTACTAAAATTTATGTCTTTTATTACATAAATTTTACAGAAATAAGCAAAAAAAACCCAAACACAAAAAAAAACCCAGCTCAGAAGAAAGCAAAAATTAAGATTAAAAACATATATATTTTTGTCAGTACAGAGACGGACAGCGTTTTCAGTTCTTTGCTTATGACTTGTCTGGAAGCACATATGCTGATACCTAAAGCGAAAAAACACAGTAGAGTCAGCAGGAGGTTCTTCAAGTATGTCAAATGATCTAACTTTGCTTCTCGGCCTTTTAGCTAAGATCAATTGTAGAGCTCTGGTCTCTCCTAGGTCGGGTCTTCGGCTACAGGTCCTAACCATGCAGGACAGGTGGTCTTGAGAAGCTTGAGCTCTGGCCGCAGACCAACCCAAGAGGAAGGGCGTTCCTAAGAAGAGTCCTGGAAAGGCGATCCGTACGTCGTATCAATGAAAGACTCATATGATCTAATTTTTTTGTAAAACTTTGCATATCGCAAGGTCACCGATGTGCTTTGGACAGTGTTGAGCGTCAGGCTCCACGACACCGGGGAGCTGAGGGGACTTTAGCCCTCTCACACTTTTTCCAAGAAAAGGTCTATTTTACATAAAGAAAAAAATTTTCTAGGTCTCGGCAAAGTCCAGAGCTAGAGAATTATTTCTTATTGTTTAATTACGTGGGTTTATATGCGTTGGTTCGGCTACAAATTTTCTTCTGCCCTCCTTCGGTATGATTTTAGANAGAGTCCTGGAAAGGCGATCAGTACGTCCTGCATTTTAGGTTGTCTTGTGTGCTTTCTGTCTCTCTTTTTCTTGATCTGTTGTATTCTTTCCGGTCTTTCATAGATGGCAATATGTGAAAGACAAAAATGTGCCCACTCTTTACCAGGGGTCGTATCAATGAAAGACTCATATGATCTAATTTTTTTGTAAAACTTTGCATATCGCAAGGTCACCGATGTGCTTTGGACAGTGTTGAGCGTCAGGCTCTACGACACCGGGGAGCTGAGGGGACTTTAGCCCTCTCACACTTTTTCCAAGAAAAGGTCTATTTTACATAAAGAAAAAAATTTTCTAGGTCTCGGCAAAGTCCAGAGCTAGAGAATTATTTCTTATTGTTTAATTACGTGGGTTTATATGCGTTGGTTCGGCTACAAATTTTCTTCTGCCCTCCTTCGGTATGATTTTAGATGAGTCTAGAGCTAGACTAATCCATTTAGTGTTTTATAACGTCTGAGCGCGTTTTTCCGACTCCAAATATTTTCTCCTATCTTTACTATCTCTTAACATGATCTTCTTTGTTATGCATTTCAGGTATTTAATGAAATAAAACTGAGAGAAACCATATGGTAAGAAACTTATTATTATTATTATTATTATTAATGTTTGAAAAGGGTATATACATTTCAGAAAATAAATTTTCTGCTATCAATATGTGTCCTTTATAAGATAAAAGAATATACAAAAAATATGAAAAATGTTAAAAAATTTAAAAACTTATTTTATTATACAAATTTACACAGTTAAAATATTGAAAATCGAAACCTACATGAGACATTTAATAGACTGATAGTGCAGATCAATTAAGAGTAAAACTAAGACACAGTTAAAAAAATCTTATATAGATTTGATTCTATATCATTCACATCTTTTGGCTGATACATATATCACTGTGTCATCTGCAAATTGAAGCATTTTACTGTGTTGAAGACAGTCGCCGAAATCAATAAAAAATAACAAAAGCATTGCTGGTCCCAAGATTGATCCCTGGGGTACTCCTCACAGTAATGGGTATGGTGTTGATAGCTCCTGTCCCAGTTTTACTACTTGAAAGCGCTGGAAAAGATATTCGGTAAACCAGTTGTAAGCAATCCCTTTCACACCGTATGACTTCAGTTTATCGAGAAGCCTAGCATGGTCCAAGGTATCGAAAGCCTTGGATAAATCGAGAAAGACTGCTTCAGTAAGATGCCCATTGTCAGCAAATTTCCTGATTTCGTCAGTCAGCAAAACTGTCGCCGTTTCAGTTGATGTTTTGGTGCAGTACTCAAATTGCTTTTCTGACAATAAATGATTTGATTCGAGCTAGTTAGTTCATTAGCTGATTGTGTACCGCTTTCTCCATTATTTTCCACAAAACCGGTAGGATGGAAATCGGTCTGTAGTTGTTTTGGTCGGATGCATCACCACCTTTGTGTAAGGGTATCACCTGTGCAATTTTCCAGTCAGCTGGTACTTTGCCAGAACGTAGTGATAGGTTAATGATATATGCAATAGGTTCTGCCAGTTCATGTGCTACGTCTTTAAGTATACCTGAAAGTAAGCCATCGATACCTGTGGATTTATGACGTTTTAGCTTCCTTAATTGTTTTTCCACAAACACTGCGGATATATATGTAAATTGGAAAGTTTTGTCTATTCGTTTTTCAATTTTGGATGTAGGTTGCCAAACAAACGTTTTGTGTTGGAAAGTTTTTCCTTTCAAGGTTTTTGCAACCGTCAAAAAATATTTGGAAAACATGTTAGCTTTCGTCAAATTACTTTCCGTCGGTACTTTGTTGGTGTTTTTGTTCCAGGGAATACCTATTTCATTGTCTACCAAATTTTTCTTGGATTTTGACGGTTTTCTAGAAGCAGGGATTAGTGATATTGATTCTTCGCTCTTTTTATTTCGTAGGTTCATGCGTTTCTAAGTTGTTTGTATTGTAGCCAGTCTGCTTCATTTCTGTATTTGCGAAATTTTCTCAAGATTCGATCTCTTCGATTCATAATTTGCTTGATGTCATTTGTTAACCAAGGACAAAAAGTTCCTTTTACACGTTTTGCTATGATTGGGGCATGTTTGTTGAAACAGTAATTTAATATGTCTCGTTAAAACACCCAGCATTGATTTACATCATTTATAGAATACAATGGTTGTTGCACATCATCGTTAAATTCCTTTTTCATGTCATTGGGATTATATCGAGAATAATTTCTGCATCTAATTCTTCTAGCTTTCGTTTTTTGGCTATTAAGCTTTCTAATACACCCGACGAGATCATGATCGCTTAGACTTATGGGAACAATTATTGTTACAGAAATGTTTTTATCCATAGTTGAGAAAATTACATCTATCAGGGTTGCAGATTCATTTGTAATCCGTGTTGCTGTCTTTATTGATTTTTCGTTTGATTGATTTTAATGTATTTGTGACATTTCTTTTCTAAGTATTTCACATTCAAGGAACCCATGAGAATTACTTTGTTGCGTGTATTATTTGATCGTATTATAAACTGTTTTAGAAAATCGACAAAATTTTCTGGAAGATAGTCTAACTTATCTGGGGGTCTGTATGCAGTTTAAACAAGGAAACTTTTCCCATCTTTTACGAATATTTCGATACATAAAAGTTTGAAAGAATCAGTTTCGAGGTCTTCTCTCCTTTTCTACTTTATATTATTCGATACATACATAGCTACACCTCCTCCCGTACCATTTTTATGGGGTTTTGAGATGAACGTATACCCCTGATGTGAAAGAGAAAAATGATTTATCGTCGTTATCGTCATCATCCATAAAGCAGATCATTGCAAATAAGCTATACTATCCTTCTGAACATTTTGTTCCTTCTTAGTCAACTGCAAAAAAACAACAAAGATCTTTTGAACATCACTGCTTCAAAAGATACACTCGGTTACATTACGATATTGAGACTGAATCAGTTCTTTGTTTCCTTTATCTCAATCCAAAACTCACAATACCGCCAAGACCTATGACCTATGACCAATGACCTATAGCTTGTTGTCCCAAGGTGCGCTGATTTTGGTGACATATAGTCTGAAGATCTCAAATCCAACAGAATTAAACAACGGAAATATTTTATCAAAGTGATGGACTGTATTTAATATCTTACTCGTCAGGGTATCCTCTCCTCGAGAGTAATCATAACAATGACAATTCTCACCAATTGCTATTACTGGTGATGGGAAAGTACGACACGACTATATTAGATCATGTCAAAGATACGTCAGTTAAACATAAGCATAAGTATACACACGGTGACTACCAGTGGGAACCGGTGGCGTCCAACCAAGTTTTATAATTAATATTGGCACCTGTTAGTGAGAATGATATTTGCAGTGATGAATGGACTGACATTGCGAACCTTGAACAATTGTAAATTTATGTTAGAACTGTAAATGATGACCTAGAGGTATCCGAAAACGTTTTGTGATGTTACAAAATCTCAAATATAAAGAGTGATACAGTCGTAAGCTCTATCAAATCCATTGGCCACTGACAAACATATGACGGGGCAAGTAACATATTAGGGAGAAAATCATGGGCTGCTTATAAAATACTCAAAGAGGTATCAAAAGAGTTACCAACGCATTGTCTTGTACATTCTTTAAATCTTCGATTAAGAACACATGCCAGAACGTAAAAACCTTTAAATGATTGATGAAGCATCAAGCAATGAAGATACGGTTCCCTCTCTGAATAAACTTTGCGTTATTGGATAGACAGTGCGAGCTAAATGTTTTGAAAAGTTGAATTATGTAGCGTTTATGAAATTTTGGACTGTTTCTATGGGAGAAGGGGGATTGCAATCGGAAGCAAAGGAGCGCATCGTAGGTTTTCAGAGCCAAATGCGTACATTGCAATTTTTCTTTGGGTTATGTCTAGGGTACCGTGTATTTTCTGTAACTGATAACGTATCAAAAACGTTCCAGTCTGGAAAGTTGTCTGGTATTAGTAGTCAAAACCTTGCATATTTAACATTGAAAACACTTAAAAAGATGAGGACGCAAAATGATTTCAAGATGTTTTACAAGCTTGTCACGAAAAAAGCCGAAAAGCTACCAGTGGAGGAGTCCAAGCTAAAGAGAAAGAGCCCAANTTGCAATCGGAAGCAAAGGAGCGCATCGTAGGTTTTCAGGGCCAAATGCGTACATTGCAATTTTTCTTTGGGTTATGTCTAGGGTACCGTGTATTTTCTGTAACTGATAACGTATCAAAAACGTTCCAGTCTGGAAAGTTGTCTGGTATTAGTAGTCAAAACCTTGCATATTTAACATTGAAAACACTTAAAAAGATGAGGACGCAAAATGATTTCAAGATGTTTTACAAGCTTGTCACGAAAAAAGCCGAAAAGCTACCAGTGGAGGAGTCCAAGCTAAAGAGAAAGAGCCCAACGTATTCAAGAACCATATCCTGCAACTATTGAGAACGAGAATCGCCAAGTTTATTTTTACACTTAGGGTCATAAAATTTCTCCCATCAAAGAATGGTTTAATCAACCTAGATTTAAAGTATATTCAAATCTGGAAGGGTTCTTAGTCCAAGGACCACGAAATTAATCCTTCGAAGTTCGTATCGAGCAAGTAAACTATAGCTCACAGCGAGCTATAGTAAAAACTCTGTGTTCTCACTCCTGAAGTTACACAGTTGTATTCTTCATAATTGTCTTTGTTTGTCACATCTCGTTCACAAAACAAAAGGCACTCCACTGCGTAGTGTTTTCTGCTAGACTGAAGAAGTTTGTTAAGAACTCAGACAACCAACAGGTGCCAGAATGGTTAGCACGTCATTAATCATTTCTTTGTGTCGCAAAATCAGACCCATCTGAGAGGGATCAACTGTTTGACACAGTAGTGACAAAACAAACAGCAGCATCCTTAGAGCAACAACCATTCACTGAACCCACTGCCCAAAATTTATCCTGTGAGCTACACTCCCCACCTTAATATGACACTCTGTCAGATTAACTCCCATAATTATTCTTATCCTTCCCACTGACTACTGAAACTATACTTCTACTAGTATTGATTACTGGAATTGAGGAGTCAGTCAAATCACAACATTCACTCGCTCTTTGGTCTTACTAAGACTTTGAGCTTATTGACTGGTCTATCCAACACGGCTCCACTGGCTGTGCGAATAGTCACTGATCTGACAACCATCTTTACTTGTTTTTACAGCAATAACACAGGCCAGCTTCCATTCCCCTCTAAGGGTATTGTTGTCTTCCACTAAAACTATTGTATCTACTAACATACTTTCTTTTTGGGTTGTCCACTTTTGTCTAGGCTGCAAGGAGGATAAGTACTCGGCTTTCCAGCGCTTCCAAAACTGATTTGTGAGCTGTTGCACATGGCGCCAACGCTTTCTACAATAGATATCTGCATCTTAATATACCCCTGGTGGAGGTTTCATGCTGCCGTTTTTCATGGTTAGCAAGTGGTTAGGGCTCAATGCCTGCAGACTGTTTGGATCACTTGAGGCCTTGGTAGCTAATGGCCTGCTGTTCACAATGGCTGCTGCCTCATAAAACAAAGTTCTTAGCCCACTGGTGTCTATTTTGGGATGATGCTCAAGAAAAAGACCGTTCAAAGTGTTTCTGATAGTTCTTATCTGTCTTTCCCAGACACCACCCATGTGATTTGCTGAAGGTGTATTGAACACAAATTGGCAATTGTGGTCTGCTAATAAGCGCTCTGCTCCCTTGAATTTGTTCCTTGATCAGAGAAAATTTTGTCACTGGACCACGGATTAACACAAAGCATCGGAATCCGCTGATAAATGCGTCTGTTGTTAGGTCATCTAATAATTCCACATGAACCGCTCGTGAGGCTAGACATGTAAACATTAGTCCATACCTTTTCAAGGTTTTCGGCCGTCCTTTACAACGAACGGCCCAAACACATCGTATGCTGCATGGGTGAAGGAAGGTGTTGGCTGTGTTCTTTCGGGCGGGAGGTCACTCATTTTCTGAGTTTGTACGGCTGTCGCCCGCATAAACCCTCTTTTTACACTGACGAGATTGATCTCTAGTCTTGAATCGGAGTTTCAAATTTTCTGTCAAATGTTCGAGGAAGATTCACCACAATGTCTTCATCATATTATTAAAATGTTTAATCGTCGAGAAAAAAAATGATCTTGATTTCGAATATCATTGGAATATCCAAATTCATGCTGGTGAACCCAGCAAAGAGTACGTCACTGGAACAATCCTTTTTAAGTGGCCGCAATAATATCAAAACATGGAAATGATGGACAACGGAAGCCAAACAATTTAACGCCCTCTACGTATTATTTATTTGTAAAGAACTCACAGAAAAAATCGAATTGATTGAAATTGGAAATGAGTTTGCTGAAAAGTATGAAGAAAGAAAAATTGTACTTAGTAGATTTTTATACGAAAATCTTCGAAGATAAAATATCCATTCCTTATGTTAAATTTTCTTACTCAATGACTCTCCTTTTACTCCTTTTCTGCTCGTAACTCGTATTTATAAGGTTATAACTTGTGAATAATTTGAAGAGGTTATAAAAAAGCTTTCATTTTAATTTTTTTTGACAGGAGACAATGAATTTCAGGCTAATTTTAGTGAATGTCGAGAGCCCCAAATCGAAATATTTCCTGGCTTCTTTTCCCCAACCATGGTGGAGCCTGTGTGTGTCACTTGAACAAAAATATCTCTAACTTGGCCACCTCACTATTTTTTACCTAGAGCCTGAGCTTTGGAGTAGTTTGAGGTTTTCTGTCACTATGAACACAGCTGGTTTAAGGGGAGACAACGTCATTCAATTTTTTTCTACTATCGTCACTGGATAGTGACGCTGAGACAATAACTGAGACATGATCATCGTGGTCTGGCAAACAATTGAAACTAAGACAACTAATACATAATTGATAACAAAACGTATTAAATTGAAGGTGAAAGGGATAGCAAGATTGTTTCGTTAAAAAATCCCAAATTTTATTGAAAAAATCATGTATTGTTTTACTCCGTGATTTATTATATTCCTCTGTTTCAATTCATCTATCGACACACCCTCTCCAATTGGAGACCTCCATAAGGGGAACTACTCTCCCTTTTAAAATAACCCAAATTTCCTGTCTTTTATTGAAAAGGATCTTTTCATCCTTTACTCTGTCTGAAAGTGTCACACTGTGTGCAATATAGTAGACGTTCCATTAAAAATAAATCGAATTTAGACTTGTCTGTCTCGTGCAAGAATATTTCTTGAATTTTTAAAGGTTATTTAGCATTCCGAAAATCCTGATGGGGAAATTTTTGAAAATCATTTAATAAATAATAATATGAAATAAAGGAAAAAATGTAAAACAATATGCAGCGGCTAAAATGTCTCGATTGAAAGACACGTTAATACAAAAAAACCCCAAAAACATAAACCCCCAAAAACAGTCTTTAAAAGTCGTATTCGGATACATTTAATTTCTTTTGTAATGAGAATAAATGCTGTGCATTTCATAATTTGTTATATGTAAAAATCTTTAAAAATACTGTGGGCCGTGAAAAACACGACAAGGTTAAAAAATGGATGAAAAAAAGAAAACCGATTAAAATGTATAGATTAGGAAAGCTATATTTTTGAAATCTGGTAAGTCTTTAGAGCGTCGCAAAACATCAGAAGGCTATATTTACAACAAAAATAGAGGTCCGCCAAGGAAAAACTGATTTAACAACATAAAAAAAATGCAGAAAACAATCATGCTGATTAAGTTTTTAGATGATTTTCCATAAAGTACACCTGATCAAAAACCTTAACTATTTTAGATTCTGAGAGATCTAAACCTGCTGATTACGAAACAAATCTTCATGAAAAAAAGCCAGACAATGAAGCTTATTTATAAACCTACATATACGGTCGAAAAATTAGTCGCTACCGGAAGACAAAGCTTCATAAATTCTAATTTCGGATTTGTATGAAGCAAACACTCTCTTCTTAAACACCCCGGGCAAACCTGTCTAATAATTTTATGATTTCTTTTTCTTAAGGTACATTCCATCTGCAGGTTAACTATCATTGATCGGCTATTCCTTTCGATGTTGTGCCTTCCTTATGCATTTCACCTAGCCCATTTGGTTCATTCCTTGATATCAATTTACACAGTCCTTGGCCATCCCTGCCATATTTTTATATATCGATCTTTTCTTTTAACAACAGTCTTTGTGAGCCATTCCTTCTTATAAAATGTTCAAATATTTATATTTTTTCTTTAATATAGCCTTGGCAAGTTGCCGTTAATGTTCACTAGTTTTAGTATTTCTCCATCGATTCTTTGTTGTGTACCGTATCTTCATCTTTCTTCTGTTGATCCACATCCAAAATGGCTCAATATTCTTAGTTTTGCTTGACAAAAAATATATAAAATTTTGATCTAAGAGAAATAGGAAATATGTTTCATCGAACTGGCTTCGAACAGGTATCGACAAGCTTTGGTGGCCGTCTGCTCCATAAACGGACCCGCCGATAATACATACTTAAATCATTCTTGTATCCTCAATTAAACTTGCGGCTGATTTCATAAAATAATATTGTAACGAGCTAACGACCAGTGGCCAAAACAATTTATTTAATTATTAAAACTAAAATAGTTTGTACGGAGCTCCTGTTTTTGAGTATGATTCTTCTTTTCTTTTTTTTCTTTGATGTAAGAACCCCTCTGGATAAAGTATGGTGGCAATTTTGGCAATGTAAAAATGGGACTAATGCTTACTGGCAGCCATTGTTGAAGAATTGTGTCGTTAAGTGTCTTCTATTAATTATACTTATATTTTAAGAAAGGGTGCACTTTTTTGACAAGTTTATTCTTTCATACTGACTGCAGTACTGCAATTACATCACTTATGCTCTACCGTCTAAATCTATTAAATCTATAAAAAACATTTCCCCGCTGGGTATTCCCGACACCCCCTGTTACGCTTCATCCGCCATATGCTCGGTCCGCACTATGTACTGTTTGAAGAACACCATACATTATCAAATCCGATTTTTATTTACTATCAGTTGAAATTTATTCATCAAAATCTGTAACATTATTTGATTTGTCAATTAGAAACATAATGTCACTAAAGCAAGTAAAATTTATTTCATCACAGATTTTAAAACTAGACTGAAATTCCTGACATAAGTATGGTATTATCCTTACGTTAGTGAAATAACAGGGAACATTTCGTCGTGCATTGTAGCTAGAAGCATTTTCCTGATGTGGCAGGGGCAGTACTAAGAGAAACCTCCAGAGTCAGTTGCAGGAGCAAAAGTGTTTTGTCATATGTACCGACCTGTTGTAATCAGAAGTTTGTTATATCAGGAATGCATGAGTTAAGATGGGTGGGCGTTATGGAGCAAAAGCGGATTAAGTTGTGATCATATAGCGTATAATCACTACCCAGCAGATCCAGAAGAAACTATGGTGGGTTTTAAGTAAATATTACTTTATTCAAGAGATTTTAATACGTTGGTATCAACAGTGCGTTCAAGATCATTTTTAATCGTAAATCTCACGTTTCAGATATTTGCACATATCATTCCGCCACAGCTTAGCTGCCAATTGAAGATCAGTTTTCAAAGATAGTTCTTTAAAATCCTCCGGATTTTGCTTACCTTTAAGTCCATTATATAACATTTGATGTGGTGAAAAAGTGTCTCAGGTTTTTAACTTTGTACGAAATGGCGTAAGCGTTCAAATCAACTAAAAATGACGGTATCTTAACAAGGTTGCACTGATAAACAATAGCAACATACATGACTGATAACAGTAAACATCTCGGTTAAACTGTTGAAGCTGTAGTAGTAAAACTCATTAATTAAGGATGTAAAGCTATGTACTGGACCAAAGGGTTAATTGGATGAATGTACAGGACGTATGACAGAGTCCAGTAGCGAACGTATCTTATTCATTCCTTCTCAATTTTTACTTCCTGGGCTTTGTTTGTTGGGGCCAATAGTCAACTGGACGAAATAAAAAAAGCTTGGATTTGCGATGTCAAATGTGCGCTGAAATACCAATTTAATTGCCACATTTCTGTAATATCTGAACCAAAAAAGGGTAACGAAAGAAACGCAAAATACCAATTGTGAAATAAATTTATTTTTTATTTGATAAATATCTCTAAATACCAGTGTACATCTACATCTAATGATGAGAAGATAAATATATTTACAGACATTTTTATAACTTTAAAACATAGCTAAGGCAATTGCAATACATAAAACGCCAAAACTACTGAAAATAACAAATTTCAAAACCCTAAAGCGAAAGCCATGGAAAATGTAGGTTGCACCAAATTATATTCCTTCTAGCACCTACAACATGGCAATTTACCCTGGCACAACAGCTATTGGCGCCACTCAATATCATCTTTAAAAATTAAAATTTAATTGACTTCTCGCTTCCTTCCTCTGTTCCCTGCCGTTGGACATCTTAATTAAATCTACACATATAACGGGCAAGGCTCGACAGATAAACGACAGGAAGATCTTATCCCTACGAACAGTGAAGGTAAAGAAAAATATGAAAATAATACTGCAAGATTTGAAACAAAAACGGCAAACAATTGTGAATTTCAAGCTGTAATCTAATAAGAGGCTACAGCTTCCGGAGACCTACCAACTTGGCTGTTGGGTCTACTTTAACCTTTACCGATCAAATCATTTATCGAACTGAATCTTCCACTTCACGGTGTCGGTCTTTACCCAGACCCTCATAGTAGTTGCACAACTTACAGTAAACTCACCGACTTGGCAAAACCCGCGTCGAAAGCACTGAAAATCTTTCTGAAAATTACGAGAAAGGAAAAAAATTTCCAAATTTAAGGCAAAATCTTATAGCTGAATGCTCTCAAATCGTGGACGGCACTAAATGAGGTAATTGCTGGTTGCAATAGCCATAGGAGTAATCATCGTTACATTGGTGAGAACGTCACTGTTACATTTGATCCCAAATTATTAAAGTACCTGACAAAACTCTGTCAACATGTCGTAAGGTATGCGTCGTACTCAGAAGAAGTGTTTGGAAAGAAAGCAATATCTTTACTCGGTCCGCATTTCAAAGTTTCATTGGTTAAAAAGTGCATCAGTCCCCTAGTGTCATTCGCATAAAACACATTTAAACACAGAAACAGATTATAGATAACTTATAATTTAGAAAATTTCTATTTCTGTAAAACGTGGGATAACAATTTTACCCCAGAGTGGTTTTCAGGATACAGCTATTAGTTACGTTCATTCAAATGTCTCCTTTCTGTCGGTACTTCCACAGGGACTGTTTAGCGGTGGTTACTTCTCTAGTTCCATCTTTATGTACTTTCCATCAATTTAGTAGACTTGCATTCAGTTATCATCGGTTCAAAACCGAAACCTCAAAATTGTCGCAAAACATTGTAGAGCGCCAGCTTTTTCCCTCGCATGTCTCGAGTGCGGATTTCTTTTCAAAAACCTTGTTTTCCTCTTAATTACTGTTTCCAATTCCTCAAGTCTAATGTTCATTGTTATCTGTCTCCTGTCTAACCTATGCTTCCACTCTCAGAAATTCTTTCTTTGTAATGGTCACAATGAAAATTTCATTGAAATTTTCAATAAAATTTTTCAAGTGATTGAAAATTTTAAACAAAATAAAAGCTTCTTTTTGCGGCAAAAAATTCTTCGCCTAAAATTTTTTTGATTTTATGGACTCAGAGTAAGCCAATGGTGTAAGATATTTATCAATGTCGTGAGTCGTAAGCTTTTTCTAAGCAGAAAAGGGCGCAGAAAAAGCTTACGACTCAAGACATGATAAATATCCGACATCAGAATTCGCTTATTTTACGCACAAGAATCCTATATTTCTAAAATTTTGATTAAATTTTTGATCACATTAAGCTCTTCGTTGGTTATCAAACACCAAATCAAAAACTGTCNTCAAGTGATTGAAAATTTTATTAAATGATTTCAAGTCATTGAAAATTTTAAACAAAATAAAAGCTTCTTTTTGCGGCAAAAAATTCTTCGCCTAAAATTTTTTTGATTTTATGGACTAAGTAAGCCAATGGTGTAAGATATTTATCAATGTCGTGAGTCGTAAGCTTTTTCTAAGCAGAAAAGGGCGCAGAAAAAGCTTACGACTCAAGACATGATAAATATCCGACATCAGAATTCGCTTATTTTACGCACAAGAATCCTATATTTCTAAAATTTTGATTAAATTTTTGATCGCATTAAGCTCTTCGTTGGTTATCAAAAACCAAATCAAAAACTGTCCAACCCATTCTTGACGAAACTCTTTGATTACGCAAGCCACCAAAGATCTTTCTGGAGGGATCAAGACTTTATCTGAGTTTTGGGATGGAAATGCCATACCAAAACTCCAACTCGTCTATTACTTTTTGGTTTGCAGGTTTACGCAACTAATCAATTATTTGGATTCAGCTGCTAAAAATCGTCATGTTCTACAAAAAACTTTTTATCATTAACATAGCTCCCACTATGATCATAACGTCCAGCTAAGAAGCATTCACACTCGCAGTGATGTTTAACCATATTGAGTCTTTCTGTGAAGTAAATAAGCGTAAAGAAGCTCTTAACCCACCAAATTCCATATATAAATAAGCAAAAAAACCCCAAAGTCAGCATGTCATGAAAATGGGGTTATCAAAGGAACATAGAGATTTATAACGACAGTCATTGATTTCGTCCAGGGCGGCAAAATTTATTCAATACCCAAAGGCGCAAGAGTCAGTTAATGTTTGGGTGCCAAATAAATGCGAGTGTTTTGCGTTAAATTTGTACTACAGTAAAATTTGTATTCAGTATTAAATAAATCCCTTCTATAGACTTAAACGATCTATCATTAACATAACCCCATTAAAAATAAATTTTTGGCTGAAAACTGAAATTGAACACAAAACTATACTTTATCAAGGTGCTACTTCATCGTTAAGTCATGAAAATTAAAACTAAAGAAACATTGATCCTATAGAGCACTCTCTAGAATACAAGTGTCACTAAATCCTCACTTAGCTAACGCGGAATGTACACTGTTGCTCCAAGTGCTGCTCTTCGTATTCTGTGCACAAAACGAAAACAGTTTCTCATGACATTAATGACGTCGCTAGTGAAACTGACATCACACTGAAAATATCACAAATGACACTAATACGGCTGGTATCAAAATGCAATTAACGGCATTCATCTCATCAAAGGGGTCCATGCCACTGAATTGATCAATTCAGTGGAATAGGTGACATCAAACTGCCTTTCCTGCCATTACCGGCATAGTAGCCACAGAAATGCATCGTTTAACAATTGTACTTTCCTTGATCAAACACTATTTGCTTCTTTAAATTTTGTTACTTAAATTTAAAAATTGTTGACTTTTCAAAACAAACCCCAAATACGGGAACGCACATTTCCTACATTGATTTCCTCTATTCTAATATTCTAAATGATAAATGAATGATAACAGACATTAAATACAGTTCAACAAATGAAACTGGAGTTTAAATTTTTCTAAAAGTGCTTCTGTATGTATGAATGTATAAATTGAGAGAGAGAGAGAGAGAGAGAGAGAGAGAGAGAGAGAGAGAGAGAGAGAGAGAGAGAGAGAGAGAGAGAGAGAGAAAATAAGTGATAAGAAGAACCCAGAAGTAACAGGTGAAAGAAAACATGTAGTAACATTAGCCTATGTCAATGGCCAACCAATCGTTTTTTGTGCCTACTGGTTCTAGCATGGCCCCATTCACACCAAAAGCCCTTGAATGATCCTGCTGTCGTTTAAATTTCAACGAATTCCTTTTTTTGTCAAACTGGGAATCATCATGAATAATATTTCTCCACCTGAGACGGGAGCCTCTTAGCTTAACCACGTGTTCATAAGAATTTTCATAAGCTGCCTGGTCTAAAACACGAGGATAAACATTCGATGGTAAATCTTGATTCTCCCTGAAACCAAAAGAAAGCGAACTATTACGAACGAACAGGTTTGAAAAGCAAAACCAGTAAAAGCTATATACAAAATGGGATTACTCATACAAACCTATCTGGACATTTACAAACAAAGAATCTGTTCGAGTATGCCATATTCCATAAAGGTTTAACACAATCTATTTATATTTTTCAAAGCTACTATCTGTTAGGTATTAAATGCTTGGGCTATCAAGGACACCTGATGGAAAAGGAATAAGTCATTTATGGTGGGTACTAAGATTAACTTCTTTAATCACGATATCTCTGTGCTCGAGTGCTTAAGACAATAGATGAAATGGCTTTGGGTTTTTTCCAAACAAGTACCCGAATCGAATCCAATTCTGCAGCTTTAGATTTAACAAGACCACGAATAACCCTTGCAACAAAGTCCAAAATTTTGAGTTTCTTTTCAGTCTAAAATATGAGTTGTTTTCAAAGGAAACTCCGGTAACTACTATCATTTAGAAAATAGTTGGCGGAAAACAATCTAGCAAAGAGATAAGCCTTTTCCCTAGAGGCCACAAAAAACTCGAACACTAACAAAAGATGGAGGAATAATTGACTTGCCGGAATGCCCAACACTATTGTAAATCTTCCAGAAATCGCGGTTTTAAAGTTTTTCGGAAAAAAATAGTAATAATAGTAATAATTTTTTTTTAAACTTCACATGGTTTTATTTGTAAATTAACGATCTAGAAAATTTACAATGAAATTGATCTACTCAATACAGGTTGCAACACAACTAAGCTGTCACTGGATCCAGAGGACTGGAAATATCACAATGAAGCCTGGTTTTGGTACATCCTCTATAGTGATACTCTCCATTTGGGCATATCACTGAGAGACGATGTATCAGCTGGTTACCAGATTAATAATTCTGGGTTTGTCCATTCTTTGTTTCTCATACAGAAAATAAAGTATGATGTCCGTATACAAATGTTTATCGATCTTTTGATGATAAATTTAACAGTTTCGTCATTGAGATCGAGGGACTTTAATTTTGAAACAATCAAGCTATTTTTCCCAAACACACCTAGAGTTCCGAGGCTCAAGTTTACATAATAAACTTTAAATCTTCTTGATAAATCGGATAATAACTGTTCGTAGCGTTGATTTTTACGGTCGAAGTTACTTTCTATATTGGTTTCAAATCCAGCTGTAAGTTCTAATATTAGTAACTTGTCACCTTTCACTATAACAAGATCTGGTCTTTGGGCATCACCTGTTATTATAGACGGGTTGGGGTAGCCGTCAATATCAACATACGCTTGTAAACCTTGAGATGTAACGGTTTTATAAATGTGGAGAAGGATTGAGTTGTGTCTCCAGTTATATCTAAGCTCGTCTAATGCAGATTGACATCCACCGACGACGTGGCCGAGGGTTTGCTGGCGATCACAAAATCTGCAGGTGGAATCGTTGGCTATTCCCCACTTGACTGCATTAGTAGCATTTGCAAGCGTATTGTTTAGGTAACGGACGACAAAACTGAAGATGTTCCTTGGGAGGTGGCTAATGACGTTGGACCACTGATTGATGAATTTACTGTCGGCATACTTCCATATAGATTT